>JBBDGT010000171.1:0-84513 GCA_037306005.1 Rhinophrynus dorsalis | reverse complement strand
TAGTCACATATTCCATTCAGTGTGCTTCGCCGCAGTGTAGCAGCACATTCTGTGTACTGTGCAGAGTTGCAGAATAGGAAGAAATACTGTTAAGTCTTCAAACTAAAATTTAAAAGTCACATATTCCATTCAGTGTGCTTCGCCGCAGTGTAGCAGCACATTCTGTGTACTGTGCACAGTTGCAGAATAGGAAGAAATACTGTTAAGTCTTCAAACTAAAATATCAAAGTCACATATTCTCATTCAGTGTGCTTCGCCGCAGTTTAGCAGCACATTCTGTGTACTGTGCAGAGTTGCAGAATAGGAAGAAATACTGTTAAGTCTTCAAACTAAAATTTAAAAGTCACATATTCCATTCAGTGTGCTTCGCCGCAGTGTAGCAGCACATTCTGTGTACTGTGCACAGTTGCAGAATAGGAAGAAATACTGTTAAGTCTTCAAACTAAAATATCAAAGTCACATATTCCATTCAGTGTGTTTCAACGCCGTTTAACAGCCCTATTCTGTGTACTCTGTACAGTTCCAGAATTATAAGAAATACTGTTAAGTTTTCAAACTCAAATATTAAAGTCACTTATTCCATTCAGTGTGTTTCAACGCCGTTTAACAGCCTATTCTGTGTACTCTGCACAGTTGCAGAATAGGAAGAAATACTGTTAAGTTTTCAAACTCAAATATTAAAGTCACATATTCCATTCAGTGTCTTTCACCGCCGTTTAACAGCCTATTCTGTGTACTCTGTACAGTTCTCCAGAATTATAAGAAATACTGTTAAGTTTTCAAACTCAAATATTAAAGTCACATATTCCATTCAGTGTCTTTCACCGCCGTTTAACAGCCTATTCTGTGTACTCTGCAGAGTTGCAGAATAGTAAGAAATACTGTTAAGTTTTCAAACTCAAATATTAAAGTCACATATTCCATTCAGTGTGTTTCAACGCCGTTTAACAGCCTATTCTGTGTACTCTGCACAGTTGCAGAATAGGAAGAAATACTGTTAAGTTTTCAAACTCAAATATTAAAGTCACATATTCCATTCAGTGTCTTTCACCGCCGTTTAACAGCCTATTCTGTGTACTCTGCACAGTTGCAGAATAGAAGAAATACTGTTAAGTTTTCAAACTCAAATATTAAAGTCACTTATTCCATTCAGTGTGTGTCACCGCAGTTTAGCAGCCTATTCTGTGTACTCTGCACAGTTGCAGAATAGGAAGAAATACTGTTAAGTCTTCAAACTATAATATCAAAGTCACATATTCCATTCAGTGTGCTTCGCCGCAGTGTAGCAGCACATTCTGTGTACTGTGCAGAGTTGCAGAATAGGAAGAAATACTGTTAAGTTTTCAAACTCAAATATTAAAGTCACATATTCCATTTCAGTGTGTTTCAACGCCGTTTAACAGCCTATTCTGTGTACTCTGCACAGTTGCAGAATAGGAAGAAATACTGTTAAGTTTTCAAACTCAAATATTAAAGTCACATATTCCATTCAGTGTCTTTCACCGCCGTTTAACAGCCTATTCTGTGTACTCTGCACAGTTTGCAGAATAGGAAGAAATACTGTTAAGTTTTTCAAACTCAAATATTAAAGTCACTTATTCCATTCAGTGTGTGTCACCGCAGTTTAGCAGCCTATTCTGTGTACTCTGCACAGTTGCAGAATAGGAAGAAATACTGTTAAGTTTTCAAACTCAAATATTAAAGTCACATATGTCCATTCAGTGTCTTTCACCGCCGTTTAACAGCCTATTCTGTGTACTCTGCACAGTTGCAGAATAGCAAGAAATACTGTTAAGTTTTCAACACTCAAATATTAAAGTCACTTATTCCATTCAGTGTGTGTCACCGCAGTTTAGCAGCCTATTCTGTGTACTCTGCACAGTTGCAGAATAGGAAGAAATACTGTTAAGTTTTCAAACTCAAATATTAAAGGTCACATATTCCATTCAGTGTGTTTCAACGCCGTTTAAACAGCCTATTCTGTGTACTCTGCACAGTTGCAGAATAGGAAGAAATACTGTTAAGTTTTCAAACTCATATATATTAAAGTCATATATATCGTGTAAGATGAAGAAGGCGGGTAAAAAAGGGACGGGGAAGTGGACGTGATCCTGAAAGTTCAGGGCGCGGGTCAGGACGCGGAGAAACTGTGCCTGGTGCCAGAGCACAAGAAAGAAAGACATCCACCATACCTAGCTTCATGTCTGATTTCACAGGGCGTCGCAGGACATCACTCTCGAGGTCCGACCAGTGCGAACAGGTGGTCGGTTGGATGACAGCTGATACTGCTTCCAGTCGGTTAAGCACCACCCTGTCTTCCACCAAGTCCACTCTCAGTAGCCAAGAGTCTGGTCAACATAATCCTCACTCTGATCATCCTTCCTCCCACCATACACGGTCTGGTCAAAGAAGTGATCCCACACTGGGATATAGTGATGAGCTCGTCTCATCACCAATCCTTCATTTGACCCTCTCTCCAAGCACGCTTGCAGAGGAACATGACATCTTGTGCCCTGATTCACAACCTCTAGAGGCTACCCAATCACAAGAAGATGACAGATGTGAACGGCATTTAAGGTCAAAGGAAGTAGTGGATGATGATGATGATGATGAGACACAGTTGCCATTAAATCAACCACTATTTCCGTCTCAAGACCTTGTTGAGGAGAATGTTATACAGTTGTCAATGACTGAGTATGTGGTGGGTGATCAAGACTTGACGGAGGATGATCAGAGTGAGGAAGTGGAGGAGGACTTGGTGGACGATGAGGTGACTGACCCCACCTGGGAAGGTGTAGAGCCGAGCGATGACAGCAGTCCTGAGGGTGAGCCATCTGCAGCACCGCAACAGGCTGGAAGAGGCAGTGGTGTGGCAACAGAAAGAAGGCGGACCGCACCAAACCGGCCCGCAAATGTTCCACGGAGCACCCCCTTGCGTAAATCTACCTTGCCAAAGGGTAGGTGTTCTCGCGGTATGGCGTTTTTTTAAGGAAAGTGCGGACGACAAAAGAATTGTAGTTTGCAACCTGTGCCACACCAGAATGAGCCGAGGCATGAACACTAGAAACCTCACCACCACCAGCATGATCCGACACATGGCATCCAAGCACCGTAGTAAGTGGGAGGAACGCCTGGATCGCCCATCTGTGTCTGCAGGCCACACCACTGCCTCCTCTTCCCCTGTTTTCTGGTGCCGGCCAATCGCCTGTCGAAGGCGCAGGCCCGCATACCTCCCGCCCTGCACCTGTGTAGCATCTGAAGCACCATCAGCGACCACATCCACTTCCCTGTCCAGCACAGCGTCCAAATGTCGTTACCCCAGGCATTTGAGCGCAAGAGAAAGTACCCAGCCACCCACCCACAGGCCATAGCACTAACCTCACACCTTTCAAAATTACTGGCCATCGAAATGCTGACCATTTAGGCTTGTGGACACTGAGTCCTTCCGCAGCCTGATGGCAGCAGCTGTCCCTCGGTACGCGGTCCCCAGCCGCCACTTACTTTTCCCGGTGTGCCATCCCCGCATTACACCACCATGTGTCCCGTAACATCACCCGTGCCCTGACCAACGCAGTTACTGGGAAGGTCCACTTAACGACTGACACATGGACAAGTGCTTGTGGCCAGGGACGCTACATTTCCCTGACGGCACACTGGGTGAATGTCGTGGAGGCTGGGAGCGACTCGGACCCTGGGATGGCACGGGTGCTACCCACGCCGAGGATTGCGGGCCCTACCCTCCATCAGGGTTTCCACCAGCACCTATGTTATTGGCTCTCCTCTCTCCGTTTCCACCTTCCGAATATCTCTACACACACCGCCACTCCCCCATCAGCCAGTAGCTGGAAGCAGTGTAGCACTGCGCAGTGGGGAAGCGTCAACAAGGCCGTGCTGAAGCTGATCTGCCTTGGGGACAAACAGCACACGGCCTCAGAGCTGTTGCAGGGGATTAGTCACGCAGACTCGAGCAGTGGCTCTCGCCACTCAACCTGCAACCAGGCATGGTTGTGTGTGATAATGGGCGTAACTTGGTGGCGGCTTTGGAGCTCGGCAAGCTCACAGCACGTACCATGCCTAGCGCATGTATTTAATTTAGTGGTGCAGCGATTTCTAAAAACCTACCCCAATGTGCATGATCTCTTGACCAAGGTGCGCCGCGTGTGTGCACATTTCCGTAAGTCATCTACAGCTTTCGGCCGGCCTGTTGAAGCTGCAGCAGCGCTTACAATTGCCAGCTCACACGGCTGCTGTGTGACGTGAGCACTGCGCTGGAACTCCCACCTTCCACATGTTGGCCCGGCTTTGTGAGCAGCAGAGGGCAGTAGTGGAGTACCAGCTGTTACACCGGTCGTCGCCTCTCCATTCAACTTCCTGTAATCAGAAGTGAGGAGTGGGAATGGATGTCAGACCTCTGCGAGGTTTTAACGCAATTTTGAGGAATCGACACAGATGGTGAGCGAGCGATAACGCTATTATCAGTGTAACCATCCCACTTCTGTGTCTACTGAAGACGCTCGGCTGCTCACAATTAAAACCGACGCTTTGCATGTGGAAGAGGTGGAAATGGGGGAGGAAGAGCTTACACAAGGTGATAGCCAGAGCACGCTCACTTCGTCTTCTCAGCGACAATTGGAGGAGGCGCGAGGAGGAGGAGGAGGAGGAGGAGGAGGAGGAAGACACGGTTGCCTCCGCTACAGAGGGTAGCCATGGAACTTTAGTTCCATCTCTTCAGCGTGGGTGGGCAGAAGAGGAGGAAGAGGATGAGGATATTGAGAGTCAGCCTCCTGGTGAGGACAGCGAAATCTTGACTGTTGGTACTCTGGCACACATGGCTGACTTTATGTTAGGCTGCCTTTCCCGTGACCCACGCGTTGTTACGCATTTTAGACAACACGGATTACTGGGTGTTCACCCTTCTGGACCCCCGCTACAAAGAGAATTTCTCATCTCTCATTCCTCCGGTGGAGAGGACAAGCAAAATGGTGCAATACCAGAAGGTTCTTGTTGAAAAATTGCTCCAAAATTTTCCATCTGACAACGCTGGCGGCAGAGTACGTGCTACCTTGGCCAACCGAGAAGGGAGAAAAGGGGAGCACACAGCAGTTCCGACAAAGGCAGGGCAACACTCTCCAAGGCGTGGGACACCTTCATGACACCCCGCCAGCACCCCTCACCCTGATGCGCAGCCTAGTGTCACAAGGAGGAAAAGTTTTGGAAGATGGTGAAGGGAGTACGTAGCAGACCGTGTCAGCGTCCTCAATGATCCCTCTGTGCCTTACACACTACTGGGTGTCCAAGCTGGACACGTGGTATGAACTGTCAACTCTACGCCTTGGAGGTGCTGGCCTGCCTGCCGCCAGCGTTCTGTCTGAGCGGAGTATTTAGTGCTGCTGGTGGCATCATAACAGATAAGCGTATCCGCCTTTCCACCGACAATGCTGATAGGTTGACACTTATAAAAATGAACAAGGCCTGGATTTCCCCTGACTTCTCCACTCCACTGGAGAAAGCCCCGGGGGAACATAAACTCACTTTATATATGTTATTTACAATGATGGGAATACTCTGTATTCCCATTCACCCCTTCCACCCCAAAAACGGGTATATGGTTGACTCTTAATGTTCTCATCCTCCTCCTCCTCTTCCATATGCCCTGGGATATAATTTTTTATATAGGGCCAGCTCACCAGCGTGCCCTGGGATATAATTTTTATATAGGGCCAGCTCACCAGCGGGCCCTGTGATATAATTTTTATATAGGGCCAGCTCAGCCAGCGGGCCTGTTTGCCAATTTTTATATAGGTCAGCTCACCAGCGGGCCTTCTCATATAATGTTTTATTGGGTCAGCTCTCTAGCCGGGCCCTCTCATATAATGTTTTATAGCGTCAGCTCACTAGCGGGCCTTCGCATATAATGTTTAGGATGGTCAGCTCTGCAGCAGACCCTCACACCATAATGTTTTAGATGGTCAGCTCAGCGCACGTTTCCATCTTAATCATGGCCTCAGTTTCTGAAAATCAAGGAAATTTTTGGGATAATTTGCCTCTGCGCACGTTTCCCTCTTAATCATGGCCTCACTTCAGAAAAATCGATGAAATTTTTGGGAGAATTTGCAGATGATATACAAGTAAATATACAGCAAATACTGTTTTGGTAACAATTTTTCGCCTAAAGTCGTTTTTATTTTTCCTTTTTGTGTGTTTTACGGTCAGTCTGTAAAAATGGCGTACTACGGGCGAAAGATCGTTCCCAGCAGCGATGTTGGAGTCCAAGGTGCATCCAGACATCCTCCCTATGCTGTCCCTGAACCATTTCTGTAGTGTTTCCATTCTTTTTCTGCCCTTTTCCTATGGACCAGGCACCCTCCCCTCATCAGAGCAGGGGTGCCTGGTGTAATGCTCGAGTCCTTCCCATTGACTTCAATGGGGCTCGGATGCTCGGCCGAGCACTCGAGCCTCAGGGGGTGCTCGGTCAGAGCACCCGAACATCCGAGCATTGGGGTGCTCGCTCATCACTATTCTCAATGTAATTTGGAGATTTCTGCAAAAAAATAAGCAAACAAGCAGCCTATGTCACCATTTATTCCCAGGCTTGTCTCCCTTCCTGGACATCACCAGGCAGTTAAACACTGTACTATGACATCATAGTGGATTTGAATTGTCCTAAGGAAGATAAAAACAAATTGGCAGAGACTTCAACATGGATGAAGGCACCAGAGACCTGGTGCAATGTTTTTTTTTCCTTTCATCCTTTGAGTGCCAAAGGGAGAACGCAAAGCCTTGCAAAGCAAAGCGTTGTGCACCCCTCTGGCACTCAAAGGGTTAATAAACTAGCAACAGAAACTTCTCAATGTAATTTGGAGATTTCTGCAAAAACTAAGCAAACAAAGCAGCCTATGTCACCTTTTATTCCCAGGCTTTCTCCCTTCCTGGAAATCACCAGGCAGTTAAACACTGTACTATGACATCATAGTGGATTTGAATTGTCCTTAGGAAGATAAAACAAATTGTCAGAGACTTCAATATGGATGAAGGCACCAGAGACCTGGTGCCAATGTTTGTTTTTTCCTTTCATCCTTTGAGTGCCAAAGGGAGAACGCGCAAAGCCTTGCAAAGCAAAGCGTTGTGCACACCTCTGGCACTCAAAGGGTTAATAAACTAGCAACAGGAAACTTCCCAAAGTACTTTGGAGATTTCTGCAAAAACTAAGCAAACAAACAGCCTATGTCACCTTGTATTCCCAGGCTTTCTCCCTTCCTGGCAATCACCAGGCAGTTAAACACAGTACTATGACATCATAGTGGATTTGAATTGTCCTTAGGAAGATAAAACAAATTGGCAGAGACTTCAACATGGATGAAGGCACCAGAGACCTGGTGCAATGTTTGTTTTTTTTCCTTTCATCCTTTGAGTGCCAAAGGGAGAACGCAAAGCCCTTGCAAAGCAAAGCGTTGTGCACCCCTCTGGCACTCAAAGGGTCATTAAACTAGCAACAGAAATGTCTCAATGTAATTTGGAGATTTGTGCAAAAACTAAGCAAACAAGCAGCCTATGTCACCTTTTATTTCCAGGCTTTATCCCTTCCTGGAAATCACCAGGCAGTTAAACACTGTACTATGACATCATAGTGGATTTGAATTGTCCTTAGGAAGATAAAACAAATTGGCAGAGACTTCAACATGGATGAAGGCACCAGAGACCTGGTGGCAATGTTTTTTTTCCCTTTCATCCTTTGAGTGCCAAAGGGAGAACGCAAAGCCTTACAAAGAAAAGCGTTGTGCAGCAAGCCTCTGGCGCTCAACGGGTTAATAAACTAGCAACAGAAACTTCTCAATGTAATTTGGAGATTTCTGCAAAAACTAAGCAAACAAGCAGCCTATGTCACCTTGTATTCCCAGGCTTTCTCCCTTCCTGGAAATCACCAGGCAGTTAAACATAGTACTATGACGTCATAGTGGATTTGAATTGTCCTTAGGAAGATAAAACAAATTGGCAGAGACTTCAACATGGATGAAGGCACCAGAAACCTGGTGCAATGTTTGTTTTTACCTTTCATCCTTTGAGTGCCAAAGGGAGAGAACGCAAAGCCTTGCAAAGCAAAGCGTTGTGCACCCCTCTGGCACTCAAAGGGTTAATAAACTAGCAACAGAAACTTCTCAATGTAATTTGGAGATTTCTGCAAAAACTAATCAATCAAGCAGCCTATGTCACCTTGTATTCCCAGGCTTTCTCCCTTCCTGGAAATCACCAGGCAGTTAAACACTGTACTATGACATCATAGGTGGATTTGAATTGTCCTTAGGAAGATAAAACAAATTGGCAGAGACTTCAACATGGATGAAGGCACCAGAGACCTGGTGCAATGTTTGTTTTTTCCTTTCATCCTTTGAGTGCCAAAGGGAGAACGCAAAGCCTTGCAAAGCAAAGCGTTGTGCAACCCTCTGGTACTCAAAGGGTTAATAAACTAGCATCAGAAACTTCTCAATGTAATTTGGAGATTTCTGCAAAAAAATAAGCAAACAAGCAGCCTATGTCACCATTTATTCCCAGGCTTTCTCCCTTCCTGGAAATCACCAGGCAGTTAAACACTGTACTATGACATCATAGTGGATTTGAATTGTGCTTAGGAAGATAAAACAAATTGGCAGATACTTCAACATGGATGAAGGCACCAGAGACATGGTGCAATGTTTTTTTTTTCCTTTCATCCTTTGAGTGCCAAAGGGAGAACGCAAAGCCTTGCAAAGCAAAGCGTTGTGCACCCCTCTGGCACTCAAAGGGTTAATAAACTAGCAACAGAAACTTCTCAATGTAATTTGGAGATTTCTGCAAAAACTAAGCAAACAAGCAGCCTATGTCACCTTTTATTTCCAGGCTTTATCCCTTCCTGGAAATCACCAGGCAGTTAAACAATGTACTATGACATCATAGTGGATTTGAATTGTCCTTAGGAAGATAAAACAAATTGGCAGATACTTCAACATGGATGAAGGCACCAGAGACCTGGTGCTCAATGTTTTTTTTTCCTTTCATCCTTTGAGTGCCAAAGGGAGAACGCAAAGCCTTGCAAAGCAAAGCGTTGTGCACCCCTCTGGCACTCAAAGGGTTAATAAACTAGCAACAGAAACTTCTCAATGTAATTTGGAGATTTCTGCAAAAACTAATCAATCAAGCAGCCTATTTCACCTTGTATTCCCAGGCTTTCTCCCTTCCTGGACATCACCAGGCAGTTAAAACACTGTACTATGACATCATAGTGGATTTGAATTGTCCTTAGGAAGATAAAACAAATTGGCAGAGACTTCAACATGGATGAAGGCACCAGAGACCTGGTGCAATGTTTTTTTTCCCTTTCATCCTTTGAGTGCCAAAGGGAGAACGCAAAGCCTTGCAAAGAAAAGCGTTGTGCACCCCTCTGGCACTCAAAGGGTTAATAAACTAGCAACATAAACTTCTCAATGTAATTTGGAGATTTCTGCAAAAAACTAATCAATCAAGCAGCCTATGTCACCTTGTATTCCCAGGCTTTCTCCCTTCCTGGAAATCACCAGGCAGTTAAACACTGTACTATGACATCATAGTGGATTTGAATTGTCCTTAGGAAGATAAAACAAATTGGCAGAGACTTCAACATGGATGAAGGCACCAGAGACCTGGTGCAATGTTTTTTTTCCCTTTCATCCTTTGAGTGCCAAAGGGAGAACGCAAAGCCTTGCAAAGAAAAGCGTTGTGCACGCCTCTGGCGCTCAACGGGTTAATAAACTAGCAACAGAAACTTCTCAATGTAATTTGGAGATTTCTGCAAAAAACTAAGCAAACAAGCAGCCTATGTCACCTTGTATTCCCAGGCTTTCTCCCTTCCTGGAAATCACCAGGCAGTTAAACACTGTACTATGACATCATAGTGGATTTGAATTGTCCTTAGGAAGATAAAACAAATTGGCAGAGACTTCAACATGGATGAAGGCACCAGAAACCTGGTGCAATGTTTGTTTTTACCTTTCATCCTTTGAGTGCCAAAGGGAGAACGCAAAGCCTTGCAAAGCAAAGCGTTGTGCACACCCTCTGGCACTCAAAGGGTTAATAAACTAGCAACAGAAACTTCTCAATGTAATTTGGAGATTTCTGCAAAAAACTAATCAATCAAACAGCCTATGTCACCTTGTATTCCCAGGCTTTCTCCCTTCCTGGAAATCACCAGGCAGTTAAACACTGTACTATGACATCATAGTGGATTTGAATTGTCCTTTAGGAAGATAAAACAAATTGGCAGAGACTTCAACATGGATGAAGGCACCAGAGACCTGGTGCAATATTTGTTTTTACCTTTCATCCTTTGAGTGCCAAAGGGAGAACGCAAAGCCTTGCAAAGCAAAAGCGTTGTGCACCCCTCTGGCACTCAAAGGGTTAATAAACTAGCAACAGAAACTTCTCAATGTAATTTGGAGATTTCTGCAAAAACTAATCAATCAAGCAGCCTATGTCACCTTGTATTCCCAGGCTTTCTCCCTTCCTGGAAATCACCAGGCAGTTAAACACTGTACTATGACATCATAGTGGATTTGAATTTGTCCTTAGGAAGATAAAACAAATTGGCAGAGACTTCAACATGGATGAAGGCACCAGAGACCTGGTGCAATGTTTGTTTTTTCCTTTCATCCTTTGAGTGCTAAAGGGAGAACGCAAAGCCTTGCAAAGCAAAGCGTTGTGCAACCCTCTGGTACTCAAAGGGTTAATAAACTAGCATCAGAAACTTCTCAATGTAATTTGGAGATTTCTGCAAAAATTAAGCAAACAAGCAGCCTATGTCACCATTTATTCCCAGGCTTTCTCCCTTCCTGGAAATCACCAGGCAGTTAAACACTGTACTATGACATCATAGTGGATTTGAATTGTCCTTAGGAAGATAAAACAAATTGGCAGATACTTCAACATGGGTGAAGGCACCAGAGACATGGTGCAATGATTTTTTTTCCTTTCATCCTTTGAGTGCCAAAGGGAGAACGCAAAGCCTTGCAAAGCAAAGCGTTGTGCACACCTCTGGCACTCAAAGGGTTAATAAACTAGCAACAGAAACTTCTCAATGTAATTTGGAGATTTCTGCAAAAACTAATCAATCAATCAGCCTATGTCACCTTGTGATTCCCAGGCTTTCTCCCTTCCTGGAAATCACCAGGCAGTTAAACACTGTACTATGACATCATAATGGAGTTGAATTTGTCCTTAGGAAGATAAAACAAATTGGCAGAGACTTCAATATGGATGAAGGCACCAGAGACCTGGTGCAATGTTTTTTTTCCTTTCATCCTTTGAGTGCCAAAGGGAGAACGCAAAGCCTTGCAAAGCAAAGCGTTGTGCACCCCCTCTGACACTCAAAGGGTTAATAAGCTAGCAACAGAAAACTTCTCAATGTAATTTGGAGATTTCTGCAAAAAACTAAGCAAACAAGCAGCCTATGTCACCTTGTATTCCCCAGGCTTTCTCCCTTCCTGGAAATCACCAGACAGTTAAAACACAGTACTATGACATCATAGTGGATTTGAATTGTCCTTAGGAAGATAAAACAAATTGACAAAGACCTTCAACATGGATGAAGGCACCAGAGACCTGGTGCAATGTTTTTTTTTCCTTTCATCCTTTTGAGTGCCAAAGGGAGAACGCAAAGCCTTGCAAAGAAAAGCGTTGTGCACGCCTCTGGCATTCAAAGGGTTAATAAACTAGCAACAGAAACTTCTCAATGTAATTTGGAGATTTCTGCAAAAACTAAGCAAACAAGCACCCTATGTCACCTTGTATTCCCAGGCTTTCTCCCTTTCTGGAAATCACCAGGCAGTTAAACACTGTACTATGACATCATAGTGGATTTGAATTGTCCTTAGGTAGATAAAACAAATTGTCAGAGACTTCAATATGGATGAAAGGCACCAGAGACCTGGTGCAATGTTGTTTTTTCCTTTCATCCTTTGAGTGCCAAAGGGAGAACGCAAAGCCTTGCAAAGCAAAGCGTTGTGCACGACTTCTGGCACTCAAAGGGTTAATAAACTAGCAACAGAAACTTCCCAAAATAGTTTGGAGATTTCTGCAAAAACTAAGGCAAACAAACAGCCTATGTCACCTTGTATTCCCAGGCTTTCTCACTTCCTGGCAATCACCAGGCAGTTAAACACAGTACTATGACATCATAGTGGATTTGAATTGTCCTTAGGAAGATAAAACAAATTGGCAGAGACTTCAACATGGATGAAGGCACCAGAGACCTGGTGCAATGTTTGTTTTTTTCCTTTCATCCTTTGAGTGCCAAAGGGAGAACGCAAAGCCTTGCAAAGCAAAGCGTTGTGCACCCCTCTGGCACTCAAAGGGTAATTAAACTAGCAACAGAAATGTCTCAATGTAATTTGGAGATTTCTGCAAAAACTAAGCAAACAAGCAGCCTATGTCACCTTTTATTTCCAGGCTTTCTCCCTTCCTGGAAATCACCAGGCAGTTAAACACTGTACTATGACATCATAGTGGATTTGAATTGTCCTTAGGAAGATAAAACAAATTGGCAGATACTTCAACATGGATGAAGGCACCAGAGACCTGGTACAATGTTTTTTTTTTCCTTTCATCCTTTGAGTGCCAAAGGGAGAATGCAAAGCCTTGCAAAGCAAAGCGTTGTGAACCCCTCTGGCACTCAAAGGGTTAATAAACTAGCAACAGAAACTTCTCAATGTAATTTGGAGATTTCTGCAAAAACTAATCAATCAAGCAGCCTATTTCACCTTGTATTCCCAGGCTTTCTCCCTTCCTGGACATCACCAGGCAGTTAAACACTGTACTATGACATCAATAGTGGATTTGAATTGTCCTTAGGAAGATAAAACAAATTGGCAGAGACTTCAACATGGATGAAGGCACCAGAGACCTGGTGCAATGTTTTTTTTTCCCTTTCATCCTTTGAGTGCCAAAGGGAGAACGCAAAGCCTTGCAAAGAAAAGCGTTGTGCACGACTCTGGCGCTCAAAGGGTTAATAAACTAGCAACAGAAACTTCTCAATGTAATTTGGAGATTTCTGCAAAAACTAAGCAAACAAGCAGCCTATGTCACCTTGTATTCCCAGGCTTTCTCCCTTCCTGGAAATCACCAGGCAGTTAAACACAGTACTATGACGTCATAGTGGATTTGAATTGTCCTTAGAGAAGATAAAACAAATTGGCAGAGACTTCAACATGGATGAAGGCACCAGAGACCTGGTGCAATGTTTGTTTTTTCCTTTCATCCTTTGAGTGCCAAAGGGAGAACGCAAAGCCTTGCAAAGCAAAGCGTGTGTGCACCCCTCTGGCACTCAAAGGGTTAATAAACTAGCAACAGAAACTCTTCTTCAATGGAATTTGGAGATTTCTGCAAAAACTAATCAATCAAGCAGCCTATGTCACCTTCTATTCCCAGGCTTTCTCCCTTCCTGGAAATCACCAGGCAGTTAAACACTGTACTATGACATCATAGTGGATTTGAATTGTCCTTAGGAAGATAAACAAATTGGCAGAGACTTCAACATGGATGAAGGCACCAGAGACCTGATGCAAATGTTTTTTTTATCCTTTCATCCTTTGAGTGCCAAAGGGAGAACGCAAAGCCTTGCAAAGAAAAGCGTTGTGCACGCCTCTGGCACTCAAAGGGTTAATAAACTAGCAACAGAAACTTCTCAATGTAATTTGGAGATTTCTGCAAAAACTAAGCAAACAAGCAGCCTATGTCACCTTGTATTCCCAGGCTTTCTCCCTTCCTGGAAATCCCCAGGCAGTTAAAACACTGTACTATGACATCATAGTGGATTTGAATTGTCCTTAGGAAGATAAAACAAATTGTCAGAGACTTCAATATGGATGAAGGCACCAGAGACCTGGTGTCAATGTTTGTGTTTTGTCCTTTCATCCTCTTGAGTGCCAAAGGAGAACGCAAAGCCTTGCAAAGCAAAGCGTTGTGCACACCTCTGGCACTCAAAGGGTTAATAAACTAGCAACAGAAACTTCCCAAAGTAATTTGGAGATTTCTGCAAAAACTAAGCAAAGAAACAGCCTATGTCACCTTGTATTCCCAGGCTTTCTCCCTTCCTGGCAATCACCAGGCAGTTAAACACAGTACTATGACATCATAGTGGATTTGAATTGTCCTTAGGAAGATAAAACAAATTGGCAGAGACTTCAACATGGATGAAGGACACCAGAGGACCTGGTGCAATGTTTCGTTTTTTCCTTTCATCCTTTGAGTGCCAAAGGGAGAACGCAAAAGCCTTGCAAAGCAAAGCGTTGTGCACCCCTCTGGCACTCAAAAGGGTCATTAAACTAGCAACAGAAATGTCTCAATGTAATAGCAGCCTATGTCACCTTTTATTTCCAGGCTTTATCCCTTCCTGGAAATCACCAGGCAGTTAAACACTGTACTATGACATCATAGTGGATTTGAATTGTCCTTAGGAAGATAAAACAAATTGGCAGATACTTCAACATGGATGAAGGCACCAGAGACCTGGTGCAATGTTTTTTTTTCCTTTCATCCTTTAAGTACCAAAGGGAGAACGCAAAGCCTTGCAAAGCAAAGCGTTGTGCACCCCTCTGGCACTCAAAGGGTTAATAAACTAGCAACAGAAACGTCTCAATGTAATTTGGAGATTTCTGCAAAAACTAATCAATCAAGCAGCCTATTTCACCTTGTATTCCCAGGCTTTCTCCCTTCCTGGACATCACCAGGCAGTTAAACACTGTACTATGACATCATAGTGGATTTGAATTGTCCTTAGGAAGATAAAACAAATTGGCAGAGACTTCAACATGGATGAAGGCACCAAAGACCTGGTGCAATGTTTTTTTTCCCTTTCATCCTTTGAGTGCCAAAGGGAGAACGCAAAGCCTTGCAAAGAAAAGCGTTGTGCACGCCTCTGGCGCTCAACGGGTTAATAAACTAGCAACAGAAACTTCTCAATGTAATTTGGAGATTTCTGCAAAAACTAATCAATCAAGCAGCCTATGTCACCTTGTATTCCCAGGCTTTCTCCCTTCCTGGAAATCACCAGGCAGTTAAACACTGTACTATGACATCATAGTGGATTTGAATTGTCCTTAGGAAGATAAAACAAATTGGCAGAGACTTCAACATGGATGAAGGCACCAGAGACCTGGTGCAATGTTTGTTTTTTCCTTTCATCCTTTGAGTGCCAAAGGGAGAACGCAAAGCCTTGCAAAGCAAAGCGTTGTGCAACCCTCTGGTACTCAAAGGGTTAATAAACTAGCATCAGAAACTTCTCAATGTAATTTGGAGATTTCTGCAAAAATTAAGCAAACAAGCAGCCTATGTCACCATTTATTCCCAGGCTTTCTCCCTTCCTGGAAATCACCAGGCAGTTAAACACTGTACTATGACATCATAGTGGATTTGAATTGTCCTTAGGAAGATAAAACAAATTGGCAGATACTTCAACATGGATGAAGGCACCAGAGACATGGTGCAATGTTTTTTTTTCCTTTCATCCTTTGAGTGCCAAAGGGAGAACGCAAAGCCTTGCAAAGCAAAGCGTTGTGCACCCCTCTGGCACTCAAAGGGTTAATAAACTAGCAACAGAAACTTCTCAATGTAATTTGGAGATTTCTGCAAAAACTAATCAATCAATCAGCCTATGTCACCTTGTATTCCCAGGCTTTCTCCCTTCCTGGAAATCACCAGGCAGTTAAACACTGTACTATGACATCATAGTGGAGTTGAATTGTCCTTAGGAAGATAAAACAAATTGGCAGAGACTTCAATATGGATGAAGGCACCAGAGACCTGGTGCAATGTTTTTTTTCCTTTCATCCTTTGAGTGCCAAAGGGAGAACGCAAAGCCTTGCAAAGCAAAGCGTTGTGCACCCCTCTGACACTCAAAGGGTTAATAAGCTAGCAACAGAAACTTCTCAATGTAATTTGGAGATTTCTGCAAAAACTAAGCAAACAAGCAGCCTATGTCACCTTGTATTCCCAGGCTTTCTCCCTTCCTGGAAATCACCAGGCAGTTAAACACTGTACTATGACATCATAGTGGAGTTGAATTGTCCTTAGGAAGATAAAACAAATTGGCAGAGACTTCAATATGGATGAAGGCACCAGAGACCTGGTGCAATGTTTTTTTTCCTTTCATCCTTTGAGTGCCAAAGGGAGAACGCAAAGCCTTGCAAAGCAAAGCGTTGTGCACCCCTCTGACACTCAAAGGGTTAATAAGCTAGCAACAGAAACTTCTCAATGTAATTTGGAGATTTCTGGAAAAACTAAGCAAACAAGCAGCCTATGTCACCTTGTATTCCCAGGCTTTCTCCCTTCCTGGAAATCACCAGACAGTTAAACACAGTACTATGACATCATAGTGGATTTGAATTGTCCTTAGGGAGATAAAACAAATTGACAGAGACTTCAACATGGATGAAGGCACCAGAGACCTGGTGCAATGTTTTTTTTTCCTTTCATCCTTTGAGTGCCAAAGGGAGAACGCAAAGCCTTGCAAAGAAAAGCGTTGTGCACGCCTCTGGCACTCAAAGGGTTAATAAACTAGTAACAGAAACTTCTCAATGTAATTTGGAGATTTCTGCAAAAACTAAGCAGACAAGCAGCCTATGTCACCTTGTATTCCCAGGCTTTCTCCCTTCCTGGAAATCACCAGGCAGTTAAACACAGTACTATGACATCATAGTGGATTTGAATTGTCCTTAGGAAGATAAAACAAATTGGCAGAGACTTCAACATGGATGAAGGCACCAGAGACCTGGTGCAATGTTTGTTTTTTCCTTTCATCCTTTGAGTGCCAAAGGGAGAACGCAAAGCCTTGCAAAGCAAAGCGTTGTACACCCCTCTGGCACTCAAAGGGTTAATAAACTAGCAACAGAAACTTCTCAATGTAATTTGGAGATTTCTGCAAAAACTAATCAATCAAGCAGCCTATGTCACCTTCTATTCCCAGGCTTTCTCCCTTCCTGGAAATCACCAGGCAGTTAAACACTGTACTATGACATCATAGTGGATTTGAATTGTCCTTAGGAAGATAAAACAAATTGGCAGAGACTTTAACATGGATGAAGGCACCAGAGACCTGGTGCAATGTTTTTTTATCCTTTCATCCTTTGAGTGCCAAAGGGAGAACGCAAAGCCTTGCAAAGAAAAGCGTTGTGCATGCCTCTGGCACTCAAAGGGTTAATAAACTAGCAACAAAAACTTCTCAATGTAATTTGGAGATTTCTGCAAAAACTAAGCAAACAAGCAGCCTATGTCACCTTGTATTCCCAGGCTTTCTCCCTTCCTGGAAATCACCAGGCAGTTAAACACAGTACTATGACATCATAGTGAATTTGAATTGTCCTTAGGAAGATAAAACAAATTGGCAGAGACTTCAACATGGATGAAGGCACCAGAGACCTGGTGCAATGTTTGTTTTTTCCTTTCATCCTTTGAGTGCCAAAGGGAGAACGCAAAGCCTTGCAAAGCAAAGCGTTGTGCACCCCTCTGGCACTCAAAGGGTAAATAAACTAGCAACAGAAACGTCTCAATGTAATTTGGAGATTTCTGCAAAAACTAAGCAAACAAGCAGCCTATGTCACCTTTTATTTCCAGGCTTTCTCCCTTCCTGGAAATCACAAGGCAGTTAAACACTGTACTATGACATCATAGTGGATTTGAATTGTCCTTAGGAAGATAAAACAAATTGGCAGATACTTCAACATGAATGAAGGCACCAGAGACCTGGTGCAATGGTTTTTTTTCCTTTCATCCTTTGAGTGCCAAAGGGAGAACGCAAAGCCTTGCAAAGCAAAGCGTTGTGCACCCCTCTGGCACTCAAAGGGTTAATAAACTAGCAACAGAAACTTCTCAATGTAATTTGTAGATTTCTGCAAAAACTAATCAATCAAGCAGCCTATGTCACCTTGTATTCCCAGGCTTTCTCCCTTCCTGGAAATCACCAGGCAGTTAAACACTGTACTATGACATCATAGTGGATTTGAATTGTCCTTAGGAAGATAAAACAAATTGGCAGAGACTTCAACATGGATGAAGGCACCAGAGACCTGCTGCAATGTTTTTTTTTCCTTTCATCCTTTGAGTGCCAAAGGGAGAACGCAAAGCCTTGCAAAGAAAAGCGTTGTGCACGCCTCTGGCACTCAAAGGGTTAATAAACTAGCAACAGAAACTTCTCAATGTAATTTGGAGATTTCTGCAAAAACTAAGCAAACAAGCAGCCTATGTCACCTTGTATTCCCAGGCTTTCTCCCTTCCTGGAAATCACCAGGCAGTTAAACACAGTACTATGACATCATAGTGGATTTGAATTGTCCTTAGGAAGATAAAACAAATTGGCAGATACTTCAACATGGATGAAGGCACCAGAGACCTGGTGCAATGTTTGTTTTTTCCTTTCATCCTTTGAGTGCCAAAAGGAGAACGCAATGCCTTGCAAAGCAAAGCGTTGTGCACCCCTCTGGCACTCAAAGGGTTAATAAGCTAGCAACAGAAACTTCTCAATGTAATTTGGAGATTTCTGCAAAAACTAAGCAAACAAGCAGCCTATGTCACCTTTTATTCCCAGGCTTTCTCCCTTCCTGGAAATCACCAGGCAGTTAAACACTGTACTATGACATCATAGTGGATTTGAATTGTCCTTAGGAAGATAAAACAAATTGTCGGAGACTTCAATATGGATGAAGGCGCCAGAGACATGGTGCAATGTTTGTTTTTTCCTTTCATCCTTTGAGTGCCAAAGGGAGAACGCAAAGCCTTGCAAAGCAAAGCGTTGTGCACACCTCTGGCACTCAAAGGGTTAATAAACTAGCAACAGAAACTTCCCAAAGTAATTTGGAGATTTCTGCAAAAACTAAGCAAACAAACAGCCTATGTCACCTTGTATTCCCAGGCTTTCTCCCTTCCTGGCAATCACCAGGCAGTTAAACACAGTACTATGACATCATAGTGGATTTGAATTGTCCTTAGGAAGATAAAACAAATTGGCAGAGACTTCAACATGGATGAAGGCACCAGAGACCTGGTGCAATGTTTGTTTTTTCCTTTCATCCTTTGAGTGCCAAAGGGAGAACGCAAAGCCTTGCAAAGCAAAGCGTTGTGCACCCCTCTGGCACTCAAAGGGTCATTAAACTATCAACAGAAATGTCTCAATGTAATTTGGAGATTTCTGCAAAAACTAAGCAAACAAGCAGCCTATGTCACCTTTTATTTCCAGGCTTTATCCCATCCTGGAAATCACCAGGCAGTTAAACACTGTAGTATGACATCATAGTGGATTTGAATTGTCCTTAGGAAGATAAAACAAATTGGCAGAGACTTCAACATGGATGAAGGCACCAGAGACCTGCTGCAATGTTTTTTTTTCCTTTCATCCTTTGAGTGCCAAAGGGAGAACGCAAAGCCTTGCAAAGAAAAGCGTTGTGCACGCCTCTGGCACTCAAAGGGTTAATAAACTAGCAACAGAAACTTCTCAATGTAATTTGGAGATTTCTGCAAAAACTAAGCAAACAAGCAGCCTATGTCACCTTGTATTCCCAGGCTTTCTCCCTTCCTGGAAATCACCAGGCAGTTAAACACAGTACTATGACATCATAGTGGATTTGAATTGTCCTTAGGAAGATAAAACAAATTGGCAGATACTTCAACATGGATGAAGGCACCAGAGACCTGGTGCAATGTTTGTTTTTTACTTTCATCCTTTGAGTGCCAAAAGGAGAACGCAATGCCTTGCAAAGCAAAGCGTTGTGCACCCCTCTGGCACTCAAAGGGTTAATAAGCTAGCAACAGAAACTTCTCAATGTAATTTGGAGATTTCTGCAAAAACTAAGCAAACAAGCAGCCTATGTCACCTTTTATTCCCAGGCTTTCTCCCTTCCTGGAAATCACCAGGCAGTTAAACACTGTACTATGACATCATAGTGGATTTGAATTGTCCTTAGGAAGATAAAACAAATTGTCAGAGACTTCAATATGGATGAAGGCACCAGAGACCTGGTGCAATGTTTGTTTTTTCCTTTCATCCTTTGAGTGCCAAAGGGAGAACGCAAAGCCTTGCAAAGCAAAGCGTTGTGCAACCCTCTGGCACTCAAAGGGTTAATAAACTAGCAACAGAAACTTCTCAATGTAATTTGGAGATTTCTGCAAAAACTAATCAATCAAGCAGCCTATGTCACCTTGTATTCCCAGGCTTTCTCCCTTCCTGGAAATCACCAGGCAGTTAAACACTGTACTATGACATCATAGTGGATTTGAATTGTCCTTAGGAAGATAAAACAAATTGGCAGAGACTTCAACATGGATGAAGGCACCAGAGACCTGCTGCAATGTTTTTTTTTCCTTTCATCCTTTGAGTGCCAAAGGGAGAACGCAAAGCCTTGCAAAGAAAAGCGTTGTGCACGCCTCTGGCACTCAAAGGGTTAATAAACTAGCAACAGAAACTTCTCAATGTAATTTGGAGATTTCTGCAAAAACTAAGCAAACAAGCAGCCTATGTCACCTTGTATTCCCAGGCTTTCTCCCTTCCTGGAAATCACCAGGCAGTTAAACACAGTACTATGACATCATAGTGGATTTGAATTGTCCTTAGGAAGATAAAACAAATTGGCAGATACTTCAACATGGATGAAGGCACCAGAGACCTGGTGCAATGTTTGTTTTTTCCTTTAATCCTTTGAGTGCCAAAAGGAGAATGCAATGCCTTGCAAAGCAAAGCGTTGTGCACCCCTCTGGCACTCAAAGGGTTAATAAGCTAGCAACAGAAACTTCTCAATGTAATTTGGAGATTTCTGCAAAAACTAAGCAAACAAGCAGCCTATGTCACCTTTTATTCCCAGGCTTTCTCCCTTCCTGGAAATCACCAGGCAGTTAAACACTGTACTATGACATCATAGTGGATTTGAATTGTCCTTAGGAAGATAAACCAAATTGTCAGAGACTTCAATATGGATGAAGGCACCAGAGACCTGGTGCAATGTTTGTTTTTTCCTTTCATCCTTTGAGTGCCAAAGGGAGAACGCAAAGCCTTGCAAAGCAAAGCGTTGTGCACACCTCTGGCACTCAAAGGGTTAATAAACTAGCAACAGAAACTTCCCAAAGTAATTTGGAGATTTCTGCAAAAACTAAGCAAACAAACAGCCTATGTCACCTTGTATTCCCAGGCTTTCTCCCTTCCTGGCAATAACCAGGCAGTTAAACACAGTAGTATGACATCATAGTGGATTTGAATTGTCCTTAGGAAGATAAAACAAATTGGCAGAGACTTCAACATGGATGAAGGCACCAGAGACCTGGTGCAATGTTTGTTTTTTCCTTTCATCCTTTGAGTGCCAAAGGGAGAACGCAAAGCCTTGCAAAGCAAAGCGTTGTGCACCCCTCTGGCACTCAAAGGGTCATTAAACTAGCAACAGAAATGTCTCAATGTAATTTGGAGATTTCTGCAAAAACTAAGCAAACAAGCAGCCTATGTCATGTTTTATTTCCAGGCTTTATCCCTTCCTGGAAATCACCAGGCAGTTAAACACTGTACTATGACATCATAGTGGATTTGAATTGTCCTTAGGAAGATAAAACAAATTGGCAGATACTTCAACATGGATGAAGGCACCAGAGACCTGGTGCAATGTTTTTTTTTCCTTTCATCCTTTGAGTGCCAAAGGGAGAACGCAAAGCCTTGCAAAGCAAAGCGTTGTGAACCCCTCTGGCACTCAAAGGGTTAATAAACTAGCAACAGAAACTTCTCAATGTAATTTGGAGATTTCTGCAAAAACTAATCAATCAAGCAGCCTATGTCACCTTGTATTCCCAGGCTTTCTCCCTTCCTGGAAATCACCAGGCAGTTAAACACTGTACTATGACATCATAGTGGATTTGAATTGTCCTTAGGAAGATAAAACAAATTGGCAGAGACTTCAACATGGATGAAGGCACCAGAGACCTGCTGCAATATTTTTTTTTCCTTTCATCCTTTGAGTGCCAAAGGGAGAACGCAAAGCCTTGCAAAGAAAAGCGTTGTGCACGCCTCTGGCACTCAAAGGGTTAATAAACTAGCAACAGAAACTTCTAAATGTAATTTGGAGATTTCTGCAAAAACTAAGCAAACAAGCAGCCTATGTCACCTTGTATTCCCAGGCTTTCTCCCTTCCTGGAAATCACCAGGCAGTTAAACACAGTACTATGACATCATAGTGGATTTGAATTGTCCTTAGGAAGATAAAACAAATTGGCAGATACTTCAACATGGATGAAGGCACCAGAGACCTGGTGCAATGTTTGTTTTTTCCTTTCATCCTTTGAGTGCCAAAAGGAGAACGCAATGTCTTGCAAAGCAAAGCGTTGTGCACCCCTCTGGCACTCAAAGGGTTAATAAGCTAGCAACAGAAACTTCTCAATGTAATTTGGAGATTTCTGCAAAAACTAAGCAAACAAGCAGCCTATGTCACCTTTTATTCCCAGGCTTTCTCCCTTCCTGGAAATCACCAGGCAGTTAAACACTGTACTATGACATCATAGTGGATTTGAATTGTCCTTAGGAAGATAAAACAAATTGTCAGAGACTTCAATATGGATGAAGGCACCAGAGACCTGGTGCAATGTTTGTTTTTTCCTTTCATCCTTTGAGTGCCAAAGGGAGAACGCAAAGCCTTGCAAAGCAAAGCGTTGTGCACACCTCTGGCACTCAAAGGGTTAATAAACTAGCAACAGAAACTTCCCAAAGTAATTTGGAGATTTCTGCAAAAACTAAGCAAACAAACAGCCTATGTCACCTTGTATTCCCAGGCTTTCTCCCTTCCTGGCAATCACCAGGCAGTTAAACACAGTACTATGACATCATAGTGGATTTGAATTGTCCTTAGGAAGATAAAACAAATTGGCAGAGACTTCAACATGGATGAAGGCACCAGAGACCTGGTGTAATGTTTGTTTTTTCCTTTCATCCTTTGAGTGCCAAAGGGAGAACGCAAAGCCTTGCAAAGCAAAGCGTTGTGCACCCCTCTGGCACTCAAAGGGTCATTAAACTATCAACAGAAATGTCTCAATGTAATTTGGAGATTTCTGCAAAAACTAATCAATCAAGCAGCCTATTTCACCTTGCATTCCCAGGCTTTCTCCCTTCCTGGACATCACCAGGCAGTTAAACACTGTACTATGACATGATAGTGGATTTGAATTGTCCTTAGGAAGATAAAACAAATTGGCAGAGACTTCAACATGGATGAAGGCACCAGAGACCTGGTGCAATGTTTTTTTTCCCTTTCATCCTTTGAGTGCCAAAGGGAGAACGCAAAGCCTTGCAAAGCAAAGCGTTGTGCACCCCTCTGGCACTCAAAGGGTTAATAAACTAGCAACAGAAACTTCTCAATGTAATTTGGAGATTTCTGCAAAAACTAAGCAAACAAGCAGCCTATGTCACCTTGTATTCCCAGGCTTTCTCCCTTCCTGGAAATCACCAGGCAGTTAAACACAGTACTATGACGTCATAGTGGATTTGAATTGTCCTTAGGAAGATAAAACAAATTGGCAGAGACTTCAACATGGATGAAGGCACCAGAAACCTGGTGCAATGTTTGTTTTTACCTTTCATCCTTTGAGTGCCAAAGGGAGAACGCAAAGCCTTGCAAAGCAAAGCGTTGTGCACCCCTCTGGCACTCAAAGAGTTAATAAACTAGCAACAGAAACTTCTCAATGTAATTTGGAGATTTCTGCAAAAACTAATCAATCAAGCAGCCTATGTCACCTTGTATTCCCAGGCTTTCTCCCTTCCTGGAAATCACCAGGCAGTTAAACACTGTACTATGACATCATAGTGGATTTGAATTGTCCTTAGGAAGATAAAACAAATTGGCAGAGACTTCAACATGGATGAAGGCACCAGAGACCTGGTGCAATGTTTTTTTTTTCCTTTCATCCTTTGAGTGCCAAAGGGAGAACGCAAAGCCTTGCAAAGCAAAGCGTTGTGCAACCCTCTGGCACTCAAAGGGTTAATAAACTAGCAACAGAAACTTCTCAATGTAATTTGGAGATTTCTGCAAAAACTAATCAATCAAGCAGCCTATGTCACCTTGTATTCCCAGGCTTTCTCCCTTCCTGGAAATCACCAGGCAGTTAAACACTGTACTATGACATCATAGTGGATTTGAATTGTCCTTAGGAAGATAAAACAAATTGACAGAGACTTCAACATGGATGAAGGCACCAGAGACCTGCTGCAATGTTTTTTTTTTCCTTTCATCCTTTGAGTGCCAAAGGAAGAACGCAAAGCCTTGCAAAGAAAAGCGTTGTGCACGCCTCTGGCACTCAAAGGGTTAATAAACTAGCAACAGAAACTTCTCAATGTAATTTGGAGATTTCTGCAAAAACTAAGCAAACAATCAGCCTATGTCACCTTGTATTCCCAGGCTTTCTCCCTTCCTGGAAATCACCAGGCAGTTAAACACAGTACTATGACATCATAGTGGATTTGAATTGTCCTTAGGAAGATAAAACAAATTGGCAGATAATTCAACATGGATGAAGGCACCAGAGACCTGGTGCAATGTTTGTTTTTTCCTTTCATCCTTTGAGTGCCAAAAGGAGAACGCAATGCCTTGCAAAGCAAAGCGTTGTGCACCCCTCTGTCACTCAAAGGGTTAATAAGCTAGCAACAGAAACTTCTCAATGTAATTTGGAGATTTCTGCAAAAACTAAGCAAACGAGCAGCCTATGTCACCTTTTATTCCCAGGCTTTCTCCCTTCCTGGAAATCACCAGGCAGTTAAACACAGTACTATGACATCATAGTGGATTTGAATTGTCCTTAGGAAGATAAAATAAATTGGCAGAGACTTCAACATGGATGAAGGCACCAGAGATCTGGTGCAATGTTTGTTTTTTCCTTTCATCCTTTGAGTGCCAAAAGGAGAACGCAAAGCCTTGCAAAGCAAAGCGTTGTGCACCCCTCTGGCACTCAAAGGGTTAATAAGCTAGCAACAGAAACTTCTCAAAGTAATTTGGAGATTTCTGCAAAAACTAAGCAAACAAGCAGCCTATGTCACCTTTTATTCCCAGGCTTTCTCCCTTCCTGGAAATCACCAGGCAGTTAAACACTGTACTATGACATCATAGTGGATTTGAATTGTCCTTAGGAAGATAAAACAAATTGTCAGAGACTTCAATATGGATGAAGGCACCAGAGACCTGGTGCAATGTTTGTTTTTTCCTTTCATCCTTTGAGTGCCAAAGGGAGAACGCAAAGCCTTGCAAAGCAAAGCGTTGTGCACACCTCTGGCACTCAAAGGGTTAATAAACTAGCAACAGAAACTTCCCAAAGTAATTTGGAGATTTCTGCAAAAACTAAGCAAACAAGCAGCCTATGTCACCTTTTATTTCCAGGCTTTCTCCCTTCCTGGAAATCACCAGGCAGTTGAACACTGTACTATGACATCATAGTGGATTTGAATTGTCCTTAGGAAGATAAAACAAATTGGCAGATACTTCAACATAGATGAAGGCACCAGAGACCTGGTGCAATGTTTTTTTTTCCTTTCATCCTTTGAGTGCCAAAGGGAGAACGCAAAGCCTTGCAAAGCAAAGCGTTGTGCAACCCTCTGGCACTCAAAGGGTTAATAAACTAGCAACAGAAACTTCTCAATGTAATTTGGAGATTTCTGCAAAAACTAATCAATCAAGCAGCCTATGTCACCTTGTATTCCCAGGCTTTCTCCCTTCCTGGAAATCACCAGGCAGTTAAACACTGTACTATGACATCATAGTGGATTTGAATTGTCCTTAGGAAGATAAAACAAATTGGCAGAGACTTCAACATGGATGAAGGCACCAGAGACCTGCTGCAATATTTTTTTTTCCTTTCATCCTTTGAGTGCCAAAGGGAGAACGCAAAGCCTTGCAAAGAAAAGCGTTGTGCACGCCTCTGGCACTCAAAGGGTTAATAAACTAGCAACAGAAACTTCTAAATGTAATTTGGAGATTTCTGCAAAAACTAAGCAAACAAGCAGCCTATGTCACCTTGTATTCCCAGGCTTTCTCCCTTCCTGGAAATCACCAGGCAGTTAAACACAGTACTATGACATCATAGTGGATTTGAATTGTCCTTAGGAAGATAAAACAAATTGGCAGATACTTCAACATGGATGAAGGCACCAGAGACCTGGTGCAATGTTTGTTTTTTCCTTTCATCCTTTGAGTGCCAAAAGGAGAACGCAATGTCTTGCAAAGCAAAGCGTTGTGCACCCCTCTGGCACTCAAAGGGTTAATAAGCTAGCAACAGAAACTTCTCAATGTAATTTGGAGATTTCTGCAAAAACTAAGCAAACAAGCAGCCTATGTCACCTTTTATTCCCAGGCTTTCTCCCTTCCTGGAAATCACCTGGCAGTTAAACACAGTACTATGACATCATAGTGGATTTGAATTGTCCTTAGGAAGATAAAATAAATTGGCAGAGACTTCAACATGGATGAAGGCACCAGAGATCTGGTGCAATGTTTGTTTTTTCCTTTCATCCTTTGAGTGCCAAAAGGAGAACGCAAAGCCTTGCAAAGCAAAGCGTTGTGCACCCCTCTGGCACTCAAAGGGTTAATAAGCTAGCAACAGAAACTTCTCAATGTAATTTGGAGATTTCTGCAAAAACTAAGCAAACAAGCAGCCTATGTCACCTTTTATTCCCAGGCTTTCTCCCTTCCTGGAAATCACCAGGCAGTTAAACACTGTACTATGACATCATAGTGGATTTGAATTGTCCTTAGGAAGATAAAACAAATTGTCAGAGACTTCAATATGGATGAAGGCACCAGAGACCTGGTGCAATGTTTGTTTTTTCCTTTCATCCTTTGAGTGCCAAAGGGAGAACGCAAAGCCTTGCAAAGCAAAGCGTTGTGCACACCTCTGGCACTCAAAGGGTTAATAAACTAGCAACAGAAACTTCCCAAAGTAATTTGGAGATTTCTGCAAAAACTAAGCAAACAAGCAGCCTATGTCACCTTTTATTTCCAGGCTTTCTCCTTCCTGGAAATCACCAGGCAGTTGAACACTGTACTATGACATCATAGTGGATTTGAATTGTCCTTAGGAAGATAAAACAAATTGGCAGAGACTTCAACATGGATGAAGGCACCAGAGACCTGCTGCAATATTTTTTTTTCCTTTCATCCTTTGAGTGCCAAAGGGAGAACGCAAAGCCTTGCAAAGAAAAGCGTTGTGCACGCCTCTGGCACTCAAAGGGTTAATAAACTAGCAACAGAAACTTCTAAATGTAATTTGGAGATTTCTGCAAAAACTAAGCAAACAAGCAGCCTATGTCACCTTGTATTCCCAGGCTTTCTCCCTTCCTGGAAATCACCAGGCAGTTAAACACAGTACTATGACATCATAGTGGATTTGAATTGTCCTTAGGAAGATAAAACAAATTGGCAGATACTTCAACATGGATGAAGGCACCAGAGACCTGGTGCAATGTTTGTTTTTTCCTTTCATCCTTTGAGTGCCAAAAGGAGAACGCAATGTCTTGCAAAGCAAAGCGTTGTGCACCCCTCTGGCACTCAAAGGGTTAATAAGCTAGCAACAGAAACTTCTCAATGTAATTTGGAGATTTCTGCAAAAACTAAGCAAACAAGCAGCCTATGTCACCTTTTATTCCCAGGCTTTCTCCCTTCCTGGAAATCACCAGGCAGTTAAACACTGTACTATGACATCATAGTGGATTTGAATTGTCCTTAGGAAGATAAAACAAATTGTCAGAGACTTCAATATGGATGAAGGCACCAGAGACCTGGTGCAATGTTTGTTTTTTCCTTTCATCCTTTGAGTGCCAAAGGGAGAACGCAAAGCCTTGCAAAGTAAAGCGTTGTGCACACCTCTGGCACTCAAAGGGTTAATAAACTAGCAACAGAAACTTCCCAAAGTAATTTGGAGATTTCTGCAAAAACTAAGCAAACAAACAGCCTATGTCACCTTGTATTCCCAGGCTTTCTCCCTTCCTGGCAATCACCAGGCAGTTAAACACAGTACTATGACATCATAGTGGATTTGAATTGTCCTTAGGAAGATAAAACAAATTGGCAGAGACTTCAACATGGATGAAGGCACCAGAGACCTGGTGCAATGTTTGTTTTTTCCTTTCATCCTTTGAGTGCCAAAGGGAGAACGCAAAGCCTTGCAAAGCAAAGCGTTGTGCACCCCTCTGGCACTCAAAGGGTCATTAAACTATCAACAGAAATGTTTCAATGTAATTTGGAGATTTCTGCAAAAACTAAGCAAACAAGCAGCCTATGTCACCTTTTATTTCCAGGCTTTCTCCCTTCCTGGAAATCACCAGGCAGTTAAACACTGTACTATGACATCATAGTGGATTTGAATTGTCCTTAGGAAGATAAAACAAATTGGCAGATACTTCAACATGGATGAAGGCACCAGAGACCTGGTGCAATGTTTTTTTTTCCTTTCATCCTTTGAGTGCCAAAGGGAGAACGCAAAGCCTTGCAAAGCAAAGCGTTGTGCACCCCTCTGGCACTCAAAGGGTTAATAAACTAGCAACAGAAACTTCTCAATGTAATTTGGAGATTTCTGCAAAAACTAATCAATCAAGCAGCCTATTTCACCTTGCATTCCCAGGCTTTCTCCCTTCCTGGACATCACCAGGCAGTTAAACACTGTACTATGACATGATAGTGGATTTGAATTGTCCTTAGGAAGATAAAACAAATTGGCAGAGACTTCAACATGGATGAAGGCACCAGAGACCTGGTGCAATGTTTTTTTTCCCTTTCATCCTTTGAGTGCCAAAGGGAGAACGCAAAGCCTTGCAAAGCAAAGCGTTGTGCACCCCTCTGGCACTCAAAGGGTTAATAAACTAGCAACAGAAACTTCTCAATGTAATTTGGAGATTTCTGCAAAAACTAAGCAAACAAGCAGCCTATGTCACCTTGTATTCCCAGGCTTTCTCCCTTCCTGGAAATCACCAGGCAGTTAAACACAGTACTATGACGTCATAGTGGATTTGAATTGTCCTTAGGAAGATAAAACAAATTGGCAGAGACTTCAACATGGATGAAGGCACCAGAAACCTGGTGCAATGTTTGTTTTTACCTTTCATCCTTTGAGTGCCAAAGGGAGAACGCAAAGCCTTGCAAAGCAAAGCGTTGTGCACCCCTCTGGCACTCAAAGAGTTAATAAACTAGCAACAGAAACTTCTCAATGTAATTTGGAGATTTCTGCAAAAACTAATCAATCAAGCAGCCTATGTCACCTTGTATTTCCAGGCTTTCTCCCTTCCTGGAAATCACCAGGCAGTTAAACACTGTACTATGACATCATAGTGGATTTGAATTGTCCTTAGGAAGATAAAACAAATTGGCAGAGACTTCAACATGGATGAAGGCACCAGAGACCTGGTGCAATGTTTTTTTTTCCTTTCATCCTTTGAGTGCCAAAGGGAGAACGCAAAGCCTTGCAAAGCGTTGTGCAACCCTCTGGCACTCAAAGGGTTAATAAACTAGCAACAGAAACTTCTCAATGTAATTTGGAGATTTCTGCAAAAACTAATCAATCAAGCAGCCTATGTCACCTTGTATTCCCAGGCTTTCTCCCTTCCTGGAAATCACCAGGCAGTTAAACACTGTACTATGACATCATAGTGGATTTGAATTGTCCTTAGGAAGATAAAACAAATTGACAGAGACTTCAACATGGATGAAGGCACCAGAGACCTGCTGCAATGTTTTTTTTTCCTTTCATCCTTTGAGTGCCAAAGGAAGAACGCAAAGCCTTGCAAAGAAAAGCGTTGTGCACGCCTCTGGCACTCAAAGGGTTAATAAACTAGCAACAGAAACTTCTCAATGTAATTTGGAGATTTCTGCAAAAACTAAGCAAACAATCAGCCTATGTCACCTTGTATTCCCAGGCTTTCTCCCTTCCTGGAAATCACCAGGCAGTTAAACACAGTACTATGACATCATAGTGGATTTGAATTGTCCTTAGGAAGATAAAACAAATTGGCAGATAATTCAACATGGATGAAGGCACCAGAGACCTGGTGCAATGTTTGTTTTTTCCTTTCATCCTTTGAGTGCCAAAAGGAGAACGCAATGCCTTGCAAAGCAAAGCGTTGTGCACCCCTCTGTCACTCAAAGGGTTAATAAGCTAGCAACAGAAACTTCTCAATGTAATTTGGAGATTTCTGCAAAAACTAAGCAAACGAGCAGCCTATGTCACCTTTTATTCCCAGGCTTTCTCCCTTCCTGGAAATCACCAGGCAGTTAAACACAGTACTATGACATCATAGTGGATTTGAATTGTCCTTAGGAAGATAAAATAAATTGGCAGAGACTTCAACATGGATGAAGGCACCAGAGATCTGGTGCAATGTTTGTTTTTTCCTTTCATCCTTTGAGTGCCAAAAGGAGAACGCAAAGCCTTGCAAAGCAAAGCGTTGTGCACCCCTCTGGCACTCAAAGGGTTAATAAGCTAGCAACAGAAACTTCTCAATGTAATTTGGAGATTTCTGCAAAAACTAAGCAAACAAGCAGCCTATGTCACCTTTTATTCCCAGGCTTTCTCCCTTCCTGGAAATCACCAGGCAGTTAAACACTGTACTATGACATCATAGTGGATTTGAATTGTCCTTAGGAAGATAAAACAAATTGTCAGAGACTTCAATATGGATGAAGGCACCAGAGACCTGGTGCAATGTTTGTTTTTTCCTTTCATCCTTTGAGTGCCAAAGGGAGAACGCAAAGCCTTGCAAAGCAAAGCGTTGTGCACACCTCTGGCACTCAAAGGGTTAATAAACTAGCAACAGAAACTTCCCAAAGTAATTTGGAGATTTCTGCAAAAACTAAGCAAACAAGCAGCCTATGTCACCTTTTATTTCCAGGCTTTCTCCCTTCCTGGAAATCACCAGGCAGTTAAACACTGTACTATGACATCATAGTGGATTTGAATTGTCCTTAGGAAGATAAAACAAATTGGCAGATACTTCAACATGGATGAAGGCACCAGAGACCTGGTGCAATGTTTTTTTTCCCTTTCATCCTTTGAGTGCCAAAGGGAGAACGCAAAGCCTTGCAAAGAAAAGCGCTGTGCACGCCTCTGGCGCTCAAAGGGTTAATAAACTAGCAACAGAAACTTCTCAATGTAATTTGGAGATTTCTGCAAAAACTAAGCAAACAAGCAGCCTATGTCACCTTGTATTCCCAGGCTTTCTCCCTTCCTGGAAATCACCAGGCAGTTAAACACAGTACTATGACGTCATAGTGGATTTGAATTGTCCTTAGGAAGATAAAACAAATTGGCAGAGACTTCAACATGGATGAAGGCACCAGAGACCTGGTGCAATGTTTGCTTTTCCTTTCATCCTTTGAGTGCCAAAGGGAGAATGCAAAGCCTTGCAAAGCAAAGCGTTGTGCACCCCTCTGGCATTCAAAGGGTTAATAAACTAGCAACAGAAACTTCTCAATGGAAGTTGGAGCTTTCTGCAAAAACTAATCAATCAAGCAGCCTATGTCACCTTCTATTCCCAGGCTTTCTTCCTTCCTGGAAATCACCAGGCAGTTAAACACTGTACTATGACATCATAGTGGATTTGAATTGTCCTTAGGAAGATAAAACAAATTGGCAGAGACTTCAACATGGATGAAGGCACCAGAGACCTGGTGCAATGTTTTTTTTTCCTTTCATCCTTTGAGTGCCAAAGGGAGAACACAAAGCCTTGCAAAGAAAAGCGTTGTGCACGCCTCTGGCACTCAAAGGGTTAATAAACTAGCAACAGAAACTTCTCAATGTAATTTGGAGATTTCTGCAAAAACTAAGCAAACAAGCAGCCTATGTCACCTTGTATTCCCAGGCTTTCTCCCTTCCTGGAAATCACCAGGCAGTTAAACAGTACTATGACATCATAGTGGATTTGAATTGTCCTTAGGAAGATAAAACAAATTGGCAGAGACTTCAACATGGATGAAGGCACCAGAGACCTGGTGCAATGTTTGTTTTTTCCTTTCATCCTTTGAGTGCCAAAGGGAGAACGCAAAGCCTTGCAAAGCAAAGCGTTGTGCATCCCTCTGGCACTCAAAGGGTAAATAAACTAGCAACAGAAACGTCTCAATGTAATTTGGAGATTTCTGCAAAAACTAAGCAAACAAGCAGCCTATGTCACCTTTTATTTCCAGGCTTTCTCCCTTCCTGGAAATCACCAGGCAGTTAAACACTGTACTATGACATCATAGTGGATTTGAATTGTCCTTAGGAAGATAAAACAAATTGGCAGATACTTCAACATAGATGAAGGCACCAGAGACCTGGTGCAATGTTTTTTTTTCCTTTCATCCTTTGAGTGCCAAAGGGAGAACGCAAAGCCTTGCAAAGCAAAGCGTTGTGCAACCCTCTGGCACTCAAAGGGTTAATAAACTAGCAACAGAAACTTCTCAATGTAATTTGGAGATTTCTGCAAAAACTAATCAATCAAGCAGCCTATGTCACCTTGTATTCCCAGGCTTTCTCCCTTCCTGGAAATCACCAGGCAGTTAAACACTGTACTATGACATCATAGTGGATTTGAATTGTCCTTAGGAAGATAAAACAAATTGGCAGAGACTTCAACATGGATGAAGGCACCAGAGACCTGCTGCAATGTTTTTTTTCCTTCCATCCTTTGAGTGCCAAAGGGAGAACGCAAAGCCTTGCAAAGAAAAGCGTTGTGCACGCCTCTGGCACTCAAAGGGTTAATAAACTAGCAACAGAAACTTCTCAATGTAATTTGGAGATTTCTGCAAAAACTAAGCAAACAAGCAGCCTATGTCACCTTGTATTCCCAGGCTTTATCCCTTCCTGGAAATCACCAGGCAGTTAAACACAGTACTATGACATCATAGTGGATTTGAATTGTCCTTAGGAAGATAAAACAAATTGGCAGATACTTCAACATGGATGAAGGCACCAGAGACCTGGTGCAATGTTTGTTTTTTCCTTTCATCCTTTGAGTGCCAAAAGGAGAACGCAATGCCTTGCAAAGCAAAGCGTTGTGCACCCTTCTGGCACTCAAAGGGTTAATAAGCTAGCAACAGAAACTTCTCAATGTAATTTGGAGATTTCTGCAAAAACTAAGCAAACAAGCAGCCTATGTCACCTTTTATTCCCAGGCTTTCTCCCTTCCTGGAAATCACCAGGCAGTTAAACACTGTACTATGACATCATACTGGATTTGAAATGTCCTTAGGAAGATAAAACAAATTGTCAGAGACTTCAATATGGATGAAGGCACCAGAGACCTGGTGCAATGTTTGTTTTTTCCTTTCATCCTTTGAGTGCCAAAGGGAGAACGCAAAGCCTTGCAAAGCAAAGCGTTGTGCACACCTCTGGCACTCAAAGGGTTAATAAACTAGCAACAGAAACTTCCCAAAGTGATTTGGAGATTTCTGCAAAAACTAAGCAAACAAACAGCCTATGTCACCTTGTATTCCCAGGCTTTCTCCCTTCCTGGCAATCACCAGGCAGTTAAACACAGTACTATGACATCATAGTGGATTTGAATTGTCCTTAGGAAGATAAAACAAATTGGCCGAGACTTCAACATGGATGAAGGCACCAGAGACCTGGTGCAATGTTTGTTTTTTCCTTTCATCCTTTGAGTGCCAAAGGGAGAACGCAAAGCCTTGCAAAGCAAAGCGTTGTGTACCCCTCTGGCACTCAAAGGGTCATTAAACTATCAACAGAAATGTCTCAATGTAATTTGGAGATTTCTGCAAAAACTAAGCAAACAAGCAGCCTATGTCACCTTTTATTTCCAGGCTTTATCCCTTCCTGGAAATCACCAGGCAGTTAAACACTGTACTATGACATCATAGTGGATTTGAATTGTCCTTAGGAAGATAAAACAAATTGGCAGATACTTCAACATGGATGAAGGCACCAGAGACCTGGTGCAATGTTTTTTTTTCCTTTCATCCTTTGAGTGCCAAAGGGAGAACGCAAAGCCTTGCAAAGCAAAGCGTTGTGCAACCCTCTGGCATTCAAAGGGTTAATAAACTAGCAACAGAAACTTCTCAATGTAATTTGGAGATTTCTGCAAAAACTAATCAATCAAGCAGCCTATGTCACCTTGTATTCCCAGGCTTTCTCCCTTCCTGGAAATCACCAGGCAGTTAAACACTGTACTATGACATCATAGTGGATTTGAATTGTCCTTAGGAAGATAAAACAAATTGGCAGAGTCTTCAACATGGATGAAGGCACCAGAGACCTGCTGCAATGTTTTTTTTTCCTTTCATCCTTTGAGTGCCAAAGGGAGAACGCAAAGCCTTGCAAAGAAAAGCGTTGTGCACGTCTCTGGCACTCAAAGGGTTAATAAACTAGCAACAGAAACTTCTCAATGTAATTTGGAGATTTCTGCAAAAACTAAGCAAACAAGCAGCCTATGTCACCTTGTATTCCCAGGCTTTCTCCCTTCCTGGAAATCACCAGGCAGTTAAACACTGTACTATGACATCATAGTGGATTTGAATTGTCCTTAGGAAGATAAAACAAATTGGCAGAGACTTCAAAATGGATGAAGGCACCAGAGACCTGCTGCAATATTTTTTTTTCCTTTCATCCTTTGAGTGCCAAAGGGAGAACGCAAAGCCTTGCAAAGAAAAGCGTTGTGCACGCCTCTGGCACTCAAAGGGTTAATAAACTAGCAACAGAAACATCTCAATGTAATTTGGAGATTTCTGCAAAAACTAAGCAAACAAGCAGCCTATGTCACCTTGTATTCCCAGGCTTTCTCCCTTCCTGGAAATCACCAGGCAGTTAAACACAGTACTATGACATCATAGTGGATTTGAATTGTCCTTAGGAAGATAAAACAAATTGTCAGAGACTTCAATATGGATGAAGGCACCAGAGACCTGGTGCAATGTTTGTTTTTTCCTTTCATCCTTTGAGTGCCAAAGGGAGAACGCAAAGCCTTGCAAAGCAAAGCGTTGTGCACACCTCTGGCACTCAAAGGGTTAATAAACTAGCAACAGAAACTTCCCAAAGTAATTTGGAGATTTCTGCAAAAACTAAGCAAACAAACAGCCTATGTCACCTTGTATTCCCAGGCTTTCTCCCTTCCTGGCAATCACCAGGCAGTTAAACACAGTACTATGACATCATAGTGGATTTGAATTGTCCTTAGGAAGATAAAACAAATTGGCAGAAACTTCAACATGGATGAAGGCACCAGAGACCTGGTGCAATGTTTGTTTTTTCCTTTCATCCTTTGAGTGCCAAAGGGAGAACGCAAAGCCTTGCAAAGCAAAGCGTTGTGCACCCCTCTGGCACTCAAAGGGTCATTAAACTATCAACAGAAATGTCTCAATGTAATTTGGAGATTTCTGCAAAAACTAAGCAAACAAGCAGCCTATGTCACCTTTTATTTCCAGGCTTTATCCCTTCCTGGAAATCACCAGGCAGTTAAACACTGTACTATGACATCATAGTGGATTTGAATTGTCCTTAGGAAGATAAAACAAATTGGCAGATACTTCAACATGGATGAAGGCACCAGAGACCTGGTGCAATGTTTTTTTTTCCTTTCATCCTTTGAGTGCCAAAGGGAGAACGCAAAGCCTTGCAAAGCAAAGCGTTGTGCACCCCTCTGGCACTCAAAGGGTTAATAAACTAGCAACAGAAACTTCTCAATGTAATTTGGAGATTTCTGCAAAAACTAATCAATCAAGCAGCCTATTTCACCTTGTATTCCCAGGCTTTCTCCCTTCCTGGACATCACCAGGCAGATAAACACTGTACTATGACATCATAGTGGATTTGAATTGTCCTTAGGAAGATAAAACAAATTGGCAGAGACTTCAACATGGATGAAGGCACCAGAGACCTGGTGCAATGTTTTTTTTCCCTTTCATCCTTTGAGTGCCAAAGGGAGAACGCAAAGCCTTGCAAAGAAAAGCATTGTGCACGCCTCTGGCGCTCAACGGGATAATAAACTAGCAACAGAAACTTCTCAATGTAATTTGGAGATTTCTGCAAAAACTAAGCAACAAGCAGCCTATGTCACCTTGTATTCCCAGGCTTTCTCCCTTCCTGGAAATCACCAGGCAGTTAAACACAGTACTATGACGTCATAGTGGATTTGAATTGTCCTTAGGAAGATAAAACAAATTGGCAGAGACTTCAACATGGATGAAGGCACCAGAAACCTGGTGCAATGTTTGTTTTTACCTTTCATCCTTTGAGTGCCAAAGGGAGAACGCAAAGCCTTGCAAAGCAAAGCGTTGTGCACCCCTCTGGAACTCAAAGAGTTAATAAACTAGCAACAGAAACTTCTCAATGTAATTTGGAGATTTCTGCAAAAACTAATCAATCAAGCAGCCTATGTCACCTTGTATTCCCAGGCTTTCTCCCTTCCTGTAAATCACCAGGCAGTTAAACACTGTACTATGACATCATAGTGGATTTGAATTGTCCTTAGGAAGATAAAACAAATTGGCAGAGACTTCAACATGGATGAAGGCACCAGAGACCTGGTGCAATGTTTTTTTTTCCTTTCATCCTTTGAGTGCCAAAGGGAGAACGCAAAGCCTTGCAAAGCAAAGCGTTGTGCAACCCTCTGGCACTCAAAGGGTTAATAAACTAGCAACAGAAACTTCTCAATGTAATTTGGAGATTTCTGCAAAAACTAATCAATCAAGCAGCCCTATGTCACCTTGTATTCCCAGGCTTTCTCCCTTCCTGGAAATCACCAGGCAGTTAAACACTGTACTATGACATCATAGTGGATTTGAATTGTCCTTAGGAAGATAAAACAAATTGACAGAGACTTCAACATGGATGAAGGCACCAGAGACCTGCTGCAATGTTTTTTTTTCCTTTCATCCTTTGAGTGCCAAAGGAAGAACGCAAAGCCTTGCAAAGAAAAGCGTTGTGCACGCCTCTGGCACTCAAAGGGTTAATAAACTAGCAACAGAAACTTCTCAATGTAATTTGGAGATTTCTGCAAAAACTAAGCAAACAAGCAGCCTATGTCACCTTGTATTCCCAGGCTTTCTCCCTTCCTGGAAATCACCAGGCAGTTAAACACAGTACTATGACATCATAGTGGATTTGAATTGTCCTTAGGAAGATAAAACAAATTGGCAGATAATTCAACATGGATGAAGGCACCAGAGACCTGGTGCAATGTTTGTTTTTTCCTTTCATCCTTTGAGTGCCAAAAGGAGAACGCAATGCCTAGCAAAGCAAAGTGTTGTGCACCCCTCTGGCACTCAAAGGGTTAATAAGCTAGCAACAGAAACTTCTCAATGTAATTTGGAGATTTCTGCAAAAACTAAGCAAACGAGCAGCCTATGTCACCTTTTATTCCCAGGCTTTCTCCCTTCCTGGAAATCACCAGGCAGTTAAACACAGTACTATGACATCATAGTGGATTTGAATTGTCCTTAGGAAGATAAAATAAATTGGCAGAGACTTCAACATGGATGAAGGCACCAGAGACCTGGTGCAATGTTTTTTTTTCCTTTCATCCTTGAGTGCCAAAGGGAGAACGCAAAGCCTTGCAAAGCAAAGCGTTGTGCACCCCTCTGGCACTCAAAGGGTTAATAAACTAGCAACAGAAACTTCTCAATGTAATTTGGAGATTTCTGCAAAAACTAATCAATCAAGCAGCCTATTTCACCTTGTATTCCCAGGCTTTCTCCCTTCCTGGACATCACCAGGCAGTTAAACACTGTACTATGACATCATAGTGGATTTGAATTGTCCTTAGGAAGATAAAACAAATTGGCAGAGACTTCAACATGGATGAAGGCACCAGAGACCTGGTGCAATGTTTTTTTTCCCTTTCATCCTTTGAGTGCCAAAGGGAGAACGCAAAGCCTTGCAAAGAAAAGCATTGTGCACGCCTCTGGCGCTCAACGGGATAATAAACTAGCAACAGAAACTTCTCAATGTAATTTGGAGATTTCTGCAAAAACTAAGCAAACAAGCAGCCTATGTCACCTTGTATTCCCAGGCTTTCTCCTTCCTGGAAATCACCAGGCAGTTAAACACAGTACTATGACGTCATAGTGGATTTGAATTGTCCTTAGGAAGATAAACAAATTGGCAGAGACTTCAACATGGATGAAGGCACCAGAAACCTGGTGCAATGTTTGTTTTTACCTTTCATCCTTTGAGTGCCAAAGGGAGAACGCAAAGCCTTGCAAAGCAAAGCGTTGTGCACCCCTCTGGAACTCAAAGAGTTAATAAACTAGCAACAGAAACTTCTCAATGTAATTTGGAGATTTCTGCAAAAACTAATCAATCAAGCAGCCTATGTCACCTTGTATTCCCAGGCTTTCTCCCTTCCTGTAAATCACCAGGCAGTTAAACACTGTACTATGACATCATAGTGGATTTGAATTGTCCTTAGGAAGATAAAACAAATTGGCAGAGACTTCAACATGGATGAAGGCACCAGAGACCTGGTGCAATGTTTTTTTTTCCTTTCATCCTTTGAGTGCCAAAGGGAGAACGCAAAGCCTTGCAAAGCAAAGCGTTGTGCAACCCTCTGGCACTCAAAGGGTTAATAAACTAGCAACAGAAACTTCTCAATGTAATTTGGAGATTTCTGCAAAAACTAATCAATCAAGCAGCCTATGTCACCTTGTATTCCCAGGCTTTCTCCCTTCCTGGAAATCACCAGGCAGTTAAACACTGTACTATGACATCATAGTGGATTTGAATTGTCCTTAGGAAGATAAAACAAATTGACAGAGACTTCAACATGGATGAAGGCACCAGAGACCTGCTGCAATGTTTTTTTTTCCTTTCATCCTTTGAGTGCCAAAGGAAGAACGCAAAGCCTTGCAAAGAAAAGCGTTGTGCACGCCTCTGGCACTCAAAGGGTTAATAAACTAGCAACAGAAACTTCTCAATGTAATTTGGAGATTTCTGCAAAAACTAAGCAAACAAGCAGCCTATGTCACCTTGTATTCCCAGGCTTTCTCCCTTCCTGGAAATCACCAGGCAGTTAAACACAGTACTATGACATCATAGTGGATTTGAATTGTCCTTAGGAAGATAAAAACAAATTGGCAGATAATTCAACATGGATGAAGGCACCAGAGACCTGGTGCAATGTTTGTTTTTTCCTTTCATCCTTTGAGTGCCAAAAGGAGAACGCAATGCCTAGCAAAGCAAAGTGTTGTGCACCCCTCTGGCACTCAAAGGGTTAATAAGCTAGCAACAGAAACTTCTCAATGTAATTTGGAGATTTCTGCAAAAACTAAGCAAACGAGCAGCCTATGTCACCTTTTATTCCAGGCTTTCTCCCTTCCTGGAAATCACCAGGCAGTTAAACACAGTACTATGACATCATAGTGGATTTGAATTGTCCTTAGGAAGATAAAATAAATTGGCAGAGACTTCAACATGGATGAAGGCACCAGAGATCTGGTTCAATGTTTGTTTTTTTCCTTTCATCCTTTGAGTGCCAAAAGGAGAACGCAAAGCCTTGCAAAGCAAAGCGTTGTGCACCCCTCTGGCACTCAAAGGGTTAATAAGCTAGCAACAGAAACTTCTCAATGTAATTTGGAGATTTCTGCAAAACTAAGCAAACAAGCAGCCTATGTCACCTTTTATTCCCAGGCTTTCTCCCTTCCTGGAAATCACCAGGCAGTTAAACACTGTACTATGACATCATAGTGGATTTGAATTGTCCTTAGGAAGATAAAACAAATTGTCAGAGACTTCATATGGATGAAGGCACCAGAGACTGGTGCAATGTTTGTTTTTTCCTTTCATCCTTTGAGTGCCAAAGGGAGAACGCAAAGCCTTGCAAAGCAAAGCGTTGTGCACACCTCTGGCACTCAAAGGGTTAATAAACTAGCAACAGAAACTTCCCAAAGTAATTTGGAGATTTCTGCAAAAACTAAGCAAACAAGCAGCCTATGTCACTTTTTATTTCCAGGCTTTCTCCCTTCCTGGAAATCACCAGGCAGTTAAACACTGTACTATGACATCATAGTGGATTTGAATTGTCCTTAGGAAGATAAAACAAATTGGCAGATACTTCAACATGGATGAAGGCACCAGAGACCTGGTGCAATGTTTTTTTTTCCCTTTCATCCTTTGAGTGCCAAAGGGAGAACGCAAAGCCTTGCAAAGAAAAGCGCTGTGCACGCCTCTGGCGCTCAAAGGGTTAATAAACTAGCAACAGAAACTTCTCAATGTAATTTGGAGATTTCTGCAAAAACTAAGCAAACAAGCAGCCTATGTCACCTTGTATTCCCAGGCTTTCTCCCTTCCTGGAAATCACCAGGCAGTTAAACACAGTACTATGACGTCATAGTGGATTTGAATTGTCCTTAGGAAGATAAAACAAATTGGCAGAGACTTCAACATGGATGAAGGCACCAGAGACCTGGTGCAATGTTTGCTTTTCCTTTCATCCTTTGAGTGCCAAAGGGAGAATGCAAAGCCTTGCAAAGCAAAGCGTTGTGCACCCCTCTGGCACTCAAAGGGTTAATAAACTAGCAACAGAAACTTCTCAATGGAATTTGGAGATTTCTGCAAAAACTAATCAATCAAGCAGCCTATGTCACCTTCTATTCCCAGGCTTTCTCCCTTCCTGGAAATCACCAGGCAGTTAAACACTGTACTATGACATCATAGTGGATTTGAATTGTCCTTAGGAAGATAAAACAAATTGGCAGAGACTTCAACATGGATGAAGGCACCAGAGACCTGGTGCAATGTTTTTTTATCCTTTCATCCTTTGAGTGCCAAAGGGAGAACACAAAGCCTTGCAAAGAAAAGCGTTGTGCACGCCTCTGGCACTCAAAGGGTTAATAAACTAGCAACAGAAACTTCTCAATGTAATTTGGAGATTTCTGCAAAAACTAAGCAAACAAGCAGCCTATGTCACCTTGTATTCCCAGGCTTTCTCCCTTCCTGGAAATCACCAGGCAGTTAAACACAGTACTATGACATCATAGTGGATTTGAATTGTCCTTAGGAAGATAAAACAAATTGGCAGAGACTTCAACATGGATGAAGGCACCAGAGACCTGGTGCAATGTTTGTTTTTTCCTTTCATCCTTTGAGTGCCAAAGGGAGAACGCAAAGCCTTGCAAAGCAAAGCGTTGTGCACCCCTCTGGCACTCAAAGGGTAAATAAACTAGCAACAGAAACGTCTCAATGTAATTTGGAGATTTCTGCAAAAACTAAGCAAACAAGCAGCCTATCTCACCTTTTATTTCCAGGCTTTCTCCCTTCCTGGAAATCACCAGGCAGTTAAACACTGTACTATGACATCATAGTGGATTTGAATTGTCCTTAGGAAGATAAAACAAATTGGCAGATACTTCAACATGGATGAAGGCACCAGAGACCTGGTGCAATGTTTTTTTTTCCTTTCATCCTTTGAGTGCCAAAGGGAGAACGCAAAGCCTTGCAAAGCAAAGCGTTGTGCAACCCTCTGGCACTCAAAGGGTTAATAAACTAGCAACAGAAACTTCTCAATGTAATTTGGAGATTTCTGCAAAAACTAATCAATCAAGCAGCCTATGTCACCTTGTATTCCCAGGCTTTCTCCCTTCCTGGAAATCACCAGGCAGTTAAACACTGTACTATGACATCATAGTGGATTTGAATTGTCCTTAGGAAGATAAAACAAATTGGCAGAGACTTCAACATGGATGAAGGCACCAGAGACCTGCTGCAATGTTTTTTTTTCCTTCCATCCTTTGAGTGCCAAAGGGAGAACGCAAAGCCTTGCAAAGAAAAGCGTTGTGCACGCCTCTGGCACTCAAAGGGTTAATAAACTAGCAACAGAAACTTCTCAATGTAATTTGGAGATTTCTGCAAAAACTAAGCAAACAAGCAGCCTATGTCACCTTGTATTCCCAGGCTTTATCCCTTCCTGGAAATCACCAGGCAGTTAAACACAGTACTATGACATCATAGTGGATTTGAATTGTCCTTAGGAAGATAAAACAAATTGGCAGATACTTCAACATGGATGAAGGCACCAGAGACCTGGTGCAATGTTTGTTTTTTCCTTTCATCCTTTGAGTGCCAAAAGGAGAACGCAATGCCTTGCAAAGCAAAGCGTTGTGCACCCTTCTGGCACTCAAAGGGTTAATAAGCTAGCAACAGAAACTTCTCAATGTAATTTGGAGATTTCTGCAAAAACTAAGCAAACAAGCAGCCTATGTCACCTTTTATTCCCAGGCTTTCTCCCTTCCTGGAAATCACCAGGCAGTTAAACACTGTACTATGACATCATACTGGATTTGAATTGTCCTTAGGAAGATAAAACAAATTGTCAGAGACTTCAATATGGATGAAGGCACCAGAGACCTGGTGCAATGTTTGTTTTTTCCTTTCATCCTTTGAGTGCCAAAGGGAGAACGCAAAGCCTTGCAAAGTAAAGCTTTGTGCACACCTCTGGCACTCAAAGGGTTAATAAACTAGCAACAGAAACTTCCCAAAGTAATTTGGAGATTTCTGCAAAAACTAAGCAAACAAACAGCCTATGTCACCTTGTATTCCCAGGCTTTCTCCCTTCCTGGCAATCACCAGGCAGTTAAACACAGTACTATGACATCATAGTGGATTTGAATTGTCCTTAGGAAGATAAAACAAATTGGCAGAGACTTCAACATGGATGAAGGCACCAGAGACCTGGTGCAATGTTTGTTTTTTCCTTTCATCCTTTGAGTGCCAAAGGGAGAACGCAAAGCCTTGCAAAGCAAAGCGTTGTGCACCCCTCTGGCACTCAAAGGGTCATTAAACTATCAACAGAAATGTCTCAATGTAATTTGGAGATTTCTGCAAAAACTAAGCAAACAAGCAGCCTATGTCACCTTTTATTTCCAGGCTTTATCCCTTCCTGGAAATCACCAGGCAGTTAAACACTGTACTATGACATCATAGTGGATTTGAATTGTCCTTAGGAAGATAAAACAAATTGGCAGATACTTCAACATGGATGAAGGCACCAGAGACCTGGTGCAATGTTTTTTTTTCCTTTCATCCTTTGAGTGCCAAAGGGAGAACGCAAAGCCTTGCAAAGCAAAGCGTTGTGCAACCCTCTGGCACTCAAAGGGTTAATAAACTAGCAACAGAAACTTCTCAATGTAATTTGGAGATTTCTGCAAAAACTAATCAATCAAGCAGCCTATGTCACCTTGTATTCCCAGGCTTTCTCCCTTCCTGGAAATCACCAGGCAGTTAAACACTGTACTATGACATCATAGTGGATTTGAATTGTCCTTAGGAAGATAAAACAAATTGGCAGAGACTTCAACATGGATGAAGGCACCAGAGACCTGCTGCAATGTTTTTTTTTCCTTTCATCCTTTGAGTGCCAAAGGGAGAACGCAAAGCCTTGCAAAGAAAAGCGTTGTGCACGCCTCTGGCACTCAAAGGGTTAATAAGCTAGCAACAGAAACTTCTCAATGTAATTTGGAGATTTCTGCAAAAACTAAGCAAACAAGCAGCCTATGTCACCTTGTATTCCCAGGCTTTCTCCCTTCCTGGAAATCAACCAGGCAGTTAAACACAGTACTATGACATCATAGTGGATTTGAATTGTCCTTAGGAAGATAAAACAAATTGGCAGATACTTCAACATGGATGAAGGCACCAGAGACCTGGTGCAATGTTTGTTTTTTCCTTTAATCCTTTGAGTGCCAAAAGGAGAACGCAATGCATTGCAAAGCAAAGCGATGTGCACCCCTCTGGCACTCAAAGGGTTAATAAGCTAGCAACAGAAACTTCTCAATGTAATTTGGAGATTTCTGCAAAAACTAAGCAAACAAGCAGCCTATGTCACCTTTTATTCCCAGGCTTTCTCCCTTCCTGGAAATCACCAGGCAGTTAAACACAGTACTATGACATCATAGTGGATTTGAATTGTCCTTAGGAAGATAAAACAAATTGTCAGAGACTTCAATATGGATGAAGGCACCAGAGACCTGGTGCAATGTTTGTTTTTTCCTTTCATCCTTTGAGTGCCAAAGGGAGAACGCAAAGCCTTGCAAAGCAAAGCGTTGTGCACACCTCTGGCACTCAAAGGGTTAATAAACTAGCAACAGAAACTTCCCAAAGTAACTTGGAGATTTCTGCAAAAACTAAGCAAACAAGCAGCCTATGTCACCTTTTATTTCCAGGCTTTCTCCCTTCCTGGAAATCACCAGGCAGTTAAACACTGTACTATGACATCATAGTGGATTTGAATTGTCCTTAGGAAGATAAAACAAATTGGCAGATACTTCAACATGGATGAAGGCACCAGAGACCTGGTGCAATGTTTTTTTTCCCTTTCATCCTTTGAGTGCCAAAGGGAGAATGCAAAGCCTTGCAAAGAAAAGCGTTGTGCACGCCTCTGGCGCTCAAAGGGTTAATAAACTAGCAACAGAAACTTCTCAATGTAATTTGGAGATTTCTGCAAAAACTAAGCAAACAAGCAGCCTATGTCACCTTGTATTCCCAGGCTTTCTCCCTTCCTGGAAATCACCAGGCAGTTAAACACAGTACTATGACGTCATAGTGGATTTGAATTGTCCTTAGGAAGATAAAACAAATTGGCAGAGACTTCAACATGGATGAAGGCACCAGAGACCTGGTGCAATGTTTGTTTTTCCTTTCATCCTTTGAGTGCCAAAGGGAGAACGCAAAGCCTTGCAAAGCAAAGCGTTGTGCACCCCTCTGGCACTCAAAGGGTTAATAAACTAGCAACAGAAACTTCTCAATGGAATTTGGAGATTTCTGCAAAAACTAATCAATCAAGCAGCCTATGTCACCTTCTATTCCCAGGCTTTCTCCCTTCCTGGAAATCACCAGGCAGTTAAACACTGTACTATGACATCATAGTGGATTTGAATTGTCCTTAGGAAGATAAAACAAATTGGCAGAGACTTCAACATGGATGAAGGCACCAGAGACCTGGTGCAATGTTTGTTTTTTCCTTTCATCCTTTGAGTGCCAAAGGGAGAACGCAAAGCCTTGCAAAGCAAAGCGTTGTGCACCCCTCTGGCACTCAAAGGGTAAATAAACTAGGAACAGAAACGTCTCAATGTAATTTGGAGATTTCTGCAAAAACTAAGCAAACAAGCAGCCTATGTCACCTTTTATTTCCAGGCTTTCTCCCTTCCTGGAAATCACCAGGCAGTTAAACACTGTACTATGACATCATAGTGGATTTGAATTGTCCTTAGGAAGATAAAACAAATTGGCAGATACTTCAACATGGATGAAGGCACCAGAGACCTGGTGCAATGTTTTTTTTTCCTTTCATCCTTTGAGTGCCAAAGGGAGAACGCAAAGCCTTGCAAAGCAAAGCGTTGTGCAACCCTCTGGCACTCAAAGGGTTAATAAACTAGCAACAGAAACTTCTCAATGTAATTTGGAGATTTCTGCAAAAACTAATCAATCAAGCAGCCTATGTCACCTTGTATTCCCAGGCTTTCTCCCTTCCTGGAAATCACCAGGCAGTTAAACACTGTACTATGACATCATAGTGGATTTGAATTGTCCTTAGGAAGATAAAACAAATTGGCAGAGACTTCAACATGGATGAAGGCACCAGAGACCTGCTGCAATGTTTTTTTTTCCTTTCATCCTTTGAGTGCCAAAGGGAGAACGCAAAGCCTTGCAAAGAAAAGCGTTGTGCACGCCTCTGGCACTCAAAGGGTTAATAAACTAGCAACAGAAACTTCTCAATGTAATTTGGAGATTTCTGCAAAAACTAAGCAAACAAGCAGCCTATGTCACCTTGTATTCCCAGGCTTTCTCCCTTCCTGGAAATCACCAGGCAGTTAAACACAGTACTATGACATCATAGTGGATTTGAATTGTCCTTAGGAAGATAAAACAAATTGGCAGATACTTCAACATGGATGAAGGCACCAGAGACCTGGTGCAATGTTTGTTTTTTCCTTTCATCCTTTGAGTGCCAAAAGGAGAACGCAATGCCTTGCAAAGCAAAGCGTTGTGCACCCTTCTGGCACTCAAAGGGTTAATAAGCTAGCAACAGAAACTTCTCAATGTAATTTGGAGATTTCTGCAAAAACTAAGCAAACAAGCAGCCTATGTCACCTTTTATTTCCAGGCTTTCTCCCTTCCTGGAAATCACCAGGCAGTTAAACACTGTACTATGACATCATAGTGGATTTGAATTGTCCTTAGGAAGATAAAACAAATTGGCAGATACTTCAACATGGATGAAGGCACCAGAGACCTGGTGCAATGTTTTTTTTCCCTTTCATCCTTTGAGTGCCAAAGGGAGAACGCAAAGCCTTGCAAAGAAAAGCGTTGTGCACGCCTCTGGCGCTCAAAGGGTTAATAAACTAGCAACAGAAACTTCTCAATGTAATTTGGAGATTTCTGCAAAAACTAAGCAAACAAGCAGCCTATGTCACCTTGTATTCCCAGGCTTTCTCCCTTCCTGGAAATCACCAGGCAGTTAAACACAGTACTATGACGTCATAGTGGATTTGAATTGTCCTTAGGAAGATAAAACAAATTGGCAGAGACTTCAACATGGATGAAGGCACCAGAGACCTGGTGCAATGTTTGCTTTTCCTTTCATCCTTTGAGTGCCAAAGGGAGAATGCAAAGCCTTGCAAAGCAAAGCGTTGTGCACCCCTCTGGCACTCAAAGGGTTAATAAACTAGCAACAGAAACTTCTCAATGGAAGTTGGAGCTTTCTGCAAAAACTAATCAATCAAGCAGCCTATGTCACCTTCTATTCCCAGGCTTTCTCCCTTCCTGGAAATCACCAGGCAGTTAAACACTGTACTATGACATCATAGTGGATTTGAATTGTCCTTAGGAAGATAAAACAAATTGGCAGAGACTTCAACATGGATGAAGGCACCAGAGACCTGGTGCAATGTTTTTTTATCCTTTCATCCTTTGAGTGCCAAAGGGAGAACACAAAGCCTTGCAAAGAAAAGCGTTGTGCACGCCTCTGGCACTCAAAGGGTTAATAAACTAGCAACAGAAACTTCTCAATGTAATTTGGAGATTTCTGCAAAAACTAAGCAAACAAGCAGCCTATGTCACCTTGTATTCCCAGGCTTTCTCCCTTCCTGGAAATCACCAGGCAGTTAAACACAGTACTATGACATCATAGTGGATTTGAATTGTCCTTAGGAAGATAAAACAAATTGGCAGAGACTTCAACATGGATGAAGGCACCAGAGACCTGGTGCAATGTTTGTTTTTTCCTTTCATCCTTTGAGTGCCAAAGGGAGAACGCAAAGCCTTGCAAAGCAAAGCGTTGTGCACCCCTCTGGCACTCAAAGGGTAAATAAACTAGCAACAGAAACGTCTCAATGTAATTTGGAGATTTCTGCAAAAACTAAGCAAACAAGCAGCCTATGTCACCTTTTATTTCCAGGCTTTCTCCCTTCCTGGAAATCACCAGGCAGTTAAACACTGTACTATGACATCATAGTGGATTTGAATTGTCCTTAGGAAGATAAAACAAATTGGCAGATACTTCAACATAGATGAAGGCACCAGAGACCTGGTGCAATGTTTTTTTTTCCTTTCATCCTTTGAGTGCCAAAGGGAGAACGCAAAGCCTTGCAAAGCAAAGCGTTGTGCAACCCTCTGGCACTCAAAGGGTTAATAAACTAGCAACAGAAACTTCTCAATGTAATTTGGAGATTTCTGCAAAAACTAATCAATCAAGCAGCCTATGTCACCTTGTATTCCCAGGCTTTCTCCCTTCCTGGAAATCACCAGGCAGTTAAACACTGTACTATGACATCATAGTGGATTTGAATTGTCCTTAGGAAGATAAAACAAATTGGCAGAGACTTCAACATGGATGAAGGCACCAGAGACCTGCTGCAATGTTTTTTTTTCCTTTCATCCTTTGAGTGCCAAAGGGAGAACGCAAAGCCTTGCAAAGAAAAGCGTTGTGCACGCCTCTGGCACTCAAAGGGTTAATAAACTAGCAACAGAAACTTCTCAATGTAATTTGGAGATTTCTGCAAAAACTAAGCAAACAAGCAGCCTATGTCACCTTGTATTCCCAGGCTTTCTCCCTTCCTGGAAATCACCAGGCAGTTAAACACTGTACTATGACATCATAGTGGATTTGAATTGTCCTTAGGAAGATAAAACAAATTGGCAGAGACTTCAACATGGATGAAGGCACCAGAGACCTGCTGCAATATTTTTTTTTCCTTTCATCCTTTGAGTGCCAAAGGGAGAACGCAAAGCCTTGCAAAGAAAAGCGTTGTGCACGCCTCTGGCACTCAAAGGGTTAATAAACTAGCAACAGAAACTTCTCAATGTAATTTGGAGATTTCTGCAAAAACTAAGCAAACAAGCAGCCTATGTCACCTTGTATTCCCAGGCTTTCTCCCTTCCTGGAAATCACCAGGCAGTTAAACACAGTACTATGACATCATAGTGGATTTGAATTGTCCTTAGGAAGATAAAACAAATTGGCAGAGACTTCAACATGGATGAAGGCACCAGAGACCTGGTGCAATGTTTGTTTTTTCCTTTCATCCTTTGAGTGCCAAAGGGAGAACGCAAAGCCTTGCAAAGCAAAGCGTTGTGCACCCCTCTGGCACTCAAAGGGTAAATAAACTAGCAACAGAAACGTCTCAATGTAATTTGGAGATTTCTGCAAAAACTAAGCAAACAAGCAGCCTATGTCACCTTTTATTTCCAGGCTTTCTCCCTTCCTGGAAATCACCAGGCAGTTAAACACTGTACTATGACATCATAGTGGATTTGAATTGTCCTTAGGAAGATAAAACAAATTGGCAGATACTTCAACATAGATGAAGGCACCAGAGACCTGGTGCAATGTTTTTTTTTCCTTTCATCCTTTGAGTGCCAAAGGGAGAACGCAAAGCCTTGCAAAGCAAAGCGTTGTGCAACCCTCTGGCACTCAAAGGGTTAATAAACTAGCAACAGAAACTTCTCAATGTAATTTGGAGATTTCTGCAAAAACTAATCAATCAAGCAGCCTATGTCACCTTGTATTCCCAGGCTTTCTCCCTTCCTGGAAATCACCAGGCAGTTAAACACTGTACTATGACATCATAGTGGATTTGAATTGTCCTTAGGAAGATAAAACAAATTGGCAGAGACTTCAACATGGATGAAGGCACCAGAGACCTGCTGCAATGTTTTTTTTTCCTTTCATCCTTTGAGTGCCAAAGGGAGAACGCAAAGCCTTGCAAAGAAAAGCGTTGTGCACGCCTCTGGCACTCAAAGGGTTAATAAACTAGCAACAGAAACTTCTCAATGTAATTTGGAGATTTCTGCAAAAACTAAGCAAACAAGCAGCCTATGTCACCTTGTATTCCCAGGCTTTCTCCCTTCCTGGAAATCACCAGGCAGTTAAACACTGTACTATGACATCATAGTGGATTTGAATTGTCCTTAGGAAGATAAAACAAATTGGCAGAGACTTCAACATGGATGAAGGCACCAGAGACCTGCTGCAATATTTTTTTTTCCTTTCATCCTTTGAGTGCCAAAGGGAGAACGCAAAGCCTTGCAAAGAAAAGCGTTGTGCACGCCTCTGGCACTCAAAGGGTTAATAAACTAGCAACAGAAACTTCTCAATGTAATTTGGAGATTTCTGCAAAAACTAAGCAAACAAGCAGCCTATGTCACCTTGTATTCCCAGGCTTTCTCCCTTCCTGGAAATCACCAGGCAGTTAAACACAGTACTATGACATCATAGTGGATTTGAATTGTCCTTAGGAAGATAAAACAAATTGGCAGATACTTCAACATGGATGAAGGCACCAGAGACCTGGTGCAATGTTTGTTTTTTCCTTTCATCCTTTGAGTGCCAAAAGGAGAACGCAATGTCTTGCAAAGCAAAGCGTTGTGCACCCCTCTGGCACTCAAAGGGTTAATAAGCTAGCAACAGAAACTTCTCAATGTAATTTGGAGATTTCTGCAAAAACTAAGCAAACAAGCAGCCTATGTCACCTTGTATTCCCAGGCTTTCTCCCTTCCTGGAAATCACCAGGCAGTTAAACACTGTACTATGACATCATAGTGGATTTGAATTGTCCTTAGGAAGATAAAACAAATTGTCAGAGACTTCAATATGGATGAAGGCACCAGAGACCTGGTGCAATGTTTGTTTTTTCCTTTCATCCTTTGAGTGCCAAAGGGAGAACGCAAAGCCTTGCAAAGCAAAGCGTTGTGCACACCTCTGGCACTCAAAGGGTTAATAAACTAGCAACAGAAACTTCCCAAAGTAATTTGGAGATTTCTGCAAAAACTAAGCAAACAAACAGCCTATGTCACCTTGTATTCCCAGGCTTTCTCCCTTCCTGGCAATCACCAGGCAGTTAAACACAGTACTATGACATCATAGTGGATTTGAATTGTCCTTAGGAAGATAAAACAAATTGGCAGAGACTTCAACATGGATGAAGGCACCAGAGACCTGGTGCAATGTTTGTTTTTTCCTTTCATCCTTTGAGTGCCAAAGGGAGAACGCAAAGCCTTGCAAAGCAAAGCGTTGTGCACCCCTCTGGCACTCAAAGGGTCATTAAACTATCAACAGAAATGTCTCAATGTAATTTGGAGATTTCTGCAAAAACTAAGCAAACAAGCAGCCTATGTCACCTTTTATTTCCAGGCTTTATCCCTTCCTGGAAATCACCATGCAGTTAAACACTGTACTATGACATCATAGTGGATTTGAATTGTCCTTAGGAAGATAAAACAAATTGGCAGATACTTCAACATGGATGAAGGCACCAGAGACCTGGTGCAATGTTTTTTTTTCATTTCATCCTTTGAGTGCCAAAGGGAGAACGCAAAGCCTTGCAAAGCAAAGCGTTGTGCACCCCTCTGGCACTCAAAGGGTTAATAAACTAGCAACAGAAACTTCTCAATGTCATTTGGAGATTTCTGCAAAAACTAATCAATCAAGCAGCCTATTTCACCTTGTATTCCCAGGCTTTCTCCCTTCCTGGACATCACCAGGCAGTTAAACACTGTACTATGACATCATAGTGGATTTGAATTGTCCTTAGGAAGATAAAACAAATTGGCAGAGACTTCAACATGGATGAAGGCACCAGAGACCTGGTGCAATGTTTTTTTTCCCTTTCATCCTTTGAGTGCCAAAGGGAGAACGCAAAGCCTTGCTAAGAAAAGCATTGTGCACGCCTCTGGCGCTCAACGGGATAATAAACTAGCAACAGAAACTTCTCAATGTAATTTGGAGATTTCTGCAAAAACTAAGCAAACAAGCAGCCTATGTCACCTTGTATTCCCAGGCTTTCTCCCTTCCTGGAAATCACCAGGCAGTTAAACACAGTACTATGACGTCATAGTGGATTTGAATTGTCCTTAGGAAGATAAAACAAATTGGCAGAGACTTCAACATGGATGAAGGCACCAGAAACCTGGTGCAATGTTTGTTTTTACCTTTCATCCTTTGAGTGCCAAAGGGAGAACGCAAAGCCTTGCAAAGCAAAGCGTTGTGCACCCCTCTGGCACTCAAAGAGTTAATAAACTAGCAACAGAAACTTCTCAATGTAATTTGGAGATTTCTGCAAAAACTAATCAATCAAGCAGCCTATGTCACCTTGTATTCCCAGGCTTTCTCCCTTCCTGGAAATCACCAGGCAGTTAAACACTGTACTATGACATCATAGTGGATTTGAATTGTCCTTAGGAAGATAAAACAAATTGGCAGAGACTTCAACATGGATGAAGGCACCAGAGACCTGGTGCAATGTTTTTTTTTCCTTTCATCCTTTGAGTGCCAAAGGGAGAACGCAAAGCCTTGCAAAGCAAAGCGTTGTGCAACCCTCTGGCACTCAAAGGGTTAATAAACTAGCAACAGAAACTTCTCAATGTAATTTGGAGATTTCTGCAAAAACTAATCAATCAAGCAGCCTATGTCACCTTGTATTCCCAGGCTTTCTCCCTTCCTGGAAATCACCAGGCAGTTAAACACTGTACTATGACATCATAGTGGATTTGAATTGTCCTTAGGAAGATAAAACAAATTGACAGAGACTTCAACATGGATGAAGGCACCAGAGACCTGCTGCAATGTTTTTTTTTCCTTTCATCCTTTGAGTGCCAAAGGAAGAACGCAAAGCCTTGCAAAGAAAAGCGTTGTGCACGCCTCTGGCACTCAAAGGGTTAATAAACTAGCAACAGAAACTTCTCAATGTAATTTGGAGATTTCTGCAAAAACTAAGCAAACAAGCAGCCTATGTCACCTTGTATTCCAGGCTTTCTCCCTTCCTGGAAATCACCAGGCAGTTAAACACAGTACTATGACATCATAGTGGATTTGAATTGTCCTTAGGAAGATAAAACAAATTGGCAGATAATTCAACATGGATGAAGGCACCAGAGACCTGGTGCAATGTTTGTTTTTTCCTTTCATCCTTTGAGTGCCAAAAGGAGAACGCAATGCCTTGCAAAGCAAAGCGTTGTGCACCCCTCTGGCACTCAAAGGGTTAATAAGCTAGCAACAGAAACTTCTCAATGTAATTTGGAGATTTCTGCAAAAACTAAGCAAACGAGCAGCCTATGTCACCTTTTATTCCCAGGCTTTCTCCCTTCCTGGAAATCACCAGGCAGTTAAACACAGTACTATGACATCATAGTGGATTTGAATTGTCCTTAGGAAGATAAAATAAATTGGCAGAGACTTCAACATGGATGAAGGCACCAGAGATCTGGTGCAATGTTTGTTTTTTCCTTTCATCCTTTGAGTGCCAAAAGGAGAACGCAAAGCCTTGCAAAGCAAAGCGTTGTGCACCCCTCTGGCACTCAAAGGGTTAATAAGCTAGCAACAGAAACTTCTCAATGTAATTTGGAGATTTCTGCAAAAACTAAGCAAACAAGCAGCCTATGTCACCTTTTATTCCCAGGCTTTCTCCCTTCCTGGAAATCACCAGGCAGTTAAACACTGTACTATGACATCATAGTGGATTTGAATTGTCCTTAGGAAGATAAAACAAATTGTCAGAGACTTCAATATGGATGAAGGCACCAGAGACCTGGTGCAATGTTTGTTTTTTCCTTTCATCCTTTGAGTGCCAAAGGGAGAACGCAAAGCCTTGCAAAGCAAAGCGTTGTGCACACCTCTGGCACTCAAAGGGTTAATAAACTAGCAACAGAAAATTCCCAAAGTAATTTGGAGATTTCTGCAAAAACTAAGCAAACAAGCAGCCTATGTCACCTTTTATTTCCAGGCTTTCTCCCTTCCTGGAAATCACCAGGCAGTTAAACACTGTACTATGACATCATAGTGGATTTGAATTGTCCTTAGGAAGATAAAACAAATTGGCAGATACTTCAACATGGATGAAGGCACCAGAGACCTGGTGCAATGTTTTTTTTCCCTTTCATCCTTTGAGTGCCAAAGGGAGAACGCAAAGCCTTGCAAAGAAAAGCGCTGTGCACGCCTCTGGCGCTCAAAGGGTTAATAAACTAGCAACAGAAACTTCTCAATGTAATTTGGAGATTTCTGCAAAAACTAAGCAAACAAGCAGCCTATGTCACCTTGTATTCCCAGGCTTTCTCCCTTCCTGGAAATCACCAGGCAGTTAAACACAGTACTATGACGTCATAGTGGATTTGAATTGTCCTTAGGAAGATAAAACAAATTGGCAGAGACTTCAACATGGATGAAGGCACCAGAGACCTGGTGCAATGTTTGCTTTTCCTTTCATCCTTTGAGTGCCAAAGGGAGAATGCAAAGCCTTGCAAAGCAAAGCGTTGTGCACCCCTCTGGCACTCAAAGGGTTAATAAACTAGCAACAGAAACTTCTCAATGGAATTTGGAGATTTCTGCAAAAACTAATCAATCAAGCAGCCTATGTCACCTTCTATTCCCAGGCTTTCTCCCTTCCTGGAAATCACCAGGCAGTTAAACACTGTACTATGACATCATAGTGGATTTGAATTGTCCTTAGGAAGATAAAACAAATTGGCAGAGACTTCAACATGGATGAAGGCACCAGAGACCTGGTGCAATGTTTTTTTATCCTTTCATCCTTTGAGTGCCAAAGGGAGAACACAAAGCCTTGCAAAGAAAAGCGTTGTGCACGCCTCTGGCACTCAAAGGGTTAATAAACTAGCAACAGAAACTTCTCAATGTAATTTGGAGATTTCTGCAAAAACTAAGCAAACAAGCAGCCTATGTCACCTTGTATTCCCAGGCTTTCTCCCATCCTGGAAATCACCAGGCAGTTAAACACAGTACTATGACATCATAGTGGATTTGAATTGTCCTTAGGAAGATAAAACAAATTGGCAGAGACTTCAACATGGATGAAGGCACCAGAGACCTGGTGCAATGTTTGTTTTTTCCTTTCATCCTTTGAGTGCCAAAGGGAGAACGCAAAGCCTTGCAAAGCAAAGCGTTGTGCACCCCTCTGGCACTCAAAGGGTAAATAAACTAGCAACAGAAACGTCTCAATGTAATTTGGAGATTTCTGCAAAAACTAAGCAAACAAGCAGCCTATCTCACCTTTTATTTCCAGGCTTTCTCCCTTCCTGGAAATCACCAGGCAGTTAAACACTGTACTATGACATCATAGTGGATTTGAATTGTCCTTAGGAAGATAAAACAAATTGGCAGATACTTCAACATGGATGAAGGCACCAGAGACCTGGTGCAATGTTTTTTTTTCCTTTCATCCTTTGAGTGCCAAAGGGAGAACGCAAAGCCTTGCAAAGCAAAGCGTTGTGCACCCCTCTGGCACTCAAAGGGTTAATAAACTAGCAACAGAAACTTCTCAATGTAATTTGGAGATTTCTGCAAAAACTAATCAATCAAGCAGCCTATTTCACCTTGTATTCCCAGGCTTTCTCCCTTCCTGGACATCACCAGGCAGTTAAACACTGTACTATGACATCATAGTGGATTTGAATTGTCCTTAGGAAGATAAAACAAATTGGCAGAGACTTCAACATGGATGAAGGCACCAGAGACCTGGTGCAATGTTTTTTTTCCCTTTCATCCTTTGAGTGCCAAAGGGAGAACGCAAAGCCTTGCAAAGAAAAGCGCTGTGCACGCCTCTGGCGCTCAAAGGGTTAATAAACTAGCAACAGAAACTTCTCAATGTAATTTGGAGATTTCTGCAAAAACTAAGCAAACAAGCAGCCTATGTCACCTTGTATTCCCAGGCTTTCTCCCTTCCTGGAAATCACCAGGCAGTTAAACACAGTACTATGACGTCATAGTGGATTTGAATTGTCCTTAGGAAGATAAAACAAATTGGCAGAGACTTCAACATTGATGAAGGCACCAGAGACCTGGTGCAATGTTTGCTTTTCCTTTCATCCTTTGAGTGCCAAAGGGAGAATGCAAAGCCTTGCAAAGCAAAGCGTTGTGCACCCCTCTGGCACTCAAAGGGTTAATAAACTAGCAACAGAAACTTCTCAATGGAATTTGGAGATTTCTGCAAAAACTAATCAATCAAGCAGCCTATGTCACCTTCTATTCCCAGGCTTTCTCCCTTCCTGGAAATCACCAGGCAGTTAAACACTGTACTATGACATCATAGTGGATTTGAATTGTCCTTAGGAAGATAAAACAAATTGGCAGAGACTTCAACATGGATGAAGGCACCAGAGACCTGGTGCAATGTTTTTTTATCCTTTCATCCTTTGAGTGCCAAAGGGAGAACACAAAGCCTTGCAAAGAAAAGCGTTGTGCACGCCTCTGGCACTCAAAGGGTTAATAAACTAGCAACAGAAACTTCTCAATGTAATTTGGAGATTTCTGCAAAAACTAAGCAAACAAGCAGCCTATGTCACCTTGTATTCCCAGGCTTTCTCCCTTCCTGGAAATCACCAGGCAGTTAAACACAGTACTATGACATCATAGTGGATTTGAATTGTCCTTAGGAAGATAAAACAAATTGGCAGAGACTTCAACATGGATGAAGGCACCAGAGACCTGGTGCAATGTTTGTTTTTTCCTTTCATCCTTTGAGTGCCAAAGGGAGAACGCAAAGCCTTGCAAAGCAAAGCGTTGTGCACCCCTCTGGCACTCAAAGGGTAAATAAACTAGCAACAGAAACGTCTCAATGTAATTTGGAGATTTCTGCAAAAACTAAGCAAACAAGCAGCCTATCTCACCTTTTATTTCCAGGCTTTCTCCCTTCCTGGAAATCACCAGGCAGTTAAACACTGTACTATGACATCATAGTGGATTTGAATTGTCCTTAGGAAGATAAAACAAATTGGCAGATACTTCAACATGGATGAAGGCACCAGAGACCTGGTGCAATGTTTTTTTTTCCTTTCATCCTTTGAGTGCCAAAGGGAGAACGCAAAGCCTTGCAAAGCAAAGCGTTGTGCACCCCTCTGGCACTCAAAGGGTTAATAAACTAGCAACAGAAACTTCTCAATGTAATTTGGAGATTTCTGCAAAAACTAATCAATCAAGCAGCCTATTTCACCTTGTATTCCCAGGCTTTCTCCCTTCCTGGACATCACCAGGCAGTTAAACACTGTACTATGACATCATAGTGGATTTGAATTGTCCTTAGGAAGATAAAACAAATTGGCAGAGACTTCAACATGGATGAAGGCACCAGAGACCTGGTGCAATGTTTTTTTTCCCTTTCATCCTTTGAGTGCCAAAGGGAGAACGCAAAGCCTTGCAAAGAAAAGCGCTGTGCACGCCTCTGGCGCTCAAAGGGTTAATAAACTAGCAACAGAAACTTCTCAATGTAATTTGGAGATTTCTGCAAAAACTAAGCAAACAAGCAGCCTATGTCACCTTGTATTCCCAGGCTTTCTCCCTTCCTGGAAATCACCAGGCAGTTAAACACAGTACTATGACGTCATAGTGGATTTGAATTGTCCTTAGGAAGATAAAACAAATTGGCAGAGACTTCAACATGGATGAAGGCACCAGAGACCTGGTGCAATGTTTGCTTTTCCTTTCATCCTTTGAGTGCCAAAGGGAGAATGCAAAGCCTTGCAAAGCAAAGCGTTGTGCACCCATCTGGCACTCAAAGGGTTAATAAACTAGCAACAGAAACTTCTCAATGGAATTTGGAGATTTCTGCAAAAACTAATCAATCAAGCAGCCTATGTCACCTTCTATTCCCAGGCTTTCTCCCTTCCTGGAAATCACCAGGCAGTTAAACACTGTACTATGACATCATAGTGGATTTGAATTGTCCTTAGGAAGATAAAACAAATTGGCAGAGACTTCAACATGGATGAAGGCACCAGAGACCTGGTGCAATGTTTTTTTATCCTTTCATCCTTTGAGTGCCAAAGGGAGAACACAAAGCCTTGCAAAGAAAAGCGTTGTGCACGCCTCTGGCACTCAAAGGGTTAATAAACTAGCAACAGAAACTTCTCAATGTAATTTGGAGATTTCTGCAAAAACTAAGCAAACAAGCAGCCTATGTCACCTTGTATTCCCAGGCTTTCTCCCTTCCTGGAAATCACCAGGCAGTTAAACACAGTACTATGACATCATAGTGGATTTGAATTGTCCTTAGGAAGATAAAACAAATTGGCAGAGACTTCAACATGGATGAAGGCACCAGAGACCTGGTGCAATGTTTGTTTTTTCCTTTCATCCTTTGAGTGCCAAAGGGAGAACGCAAAGCCTTGCAAAGCAAAGCGTTGTGCACCCCTCTGGCACTCAAAGGGTAAATAAACTAGCAACAGAAACGTCTCAATGTAATTTGGAGATTTCTGCAAAAACTAAGCAAACAAGCAGCCTATCTCACCTTTTATTTCCAGGCTTTCTCCCTTCCTGGAAATCACCAGGCAGTTAAACACTGTACTATGACATCATAGTGGATTTGAATTGTCCTTAGGAAGATAAAATAAATTGGCAGATAATTCAACATGGATGAAGGCACCAGAGACCTGGTGCAATGTTTGTTTTTTCCTTTCATCCTTTGAGTGCCAAAAGGAGAACGCAATGCCTTGCAAAGCAAAGCGTTGTGCACCCCTCTGGCACTCAAAGGGTTAATAAGCTAGCAACAGAAACTTCTCAATGTAATTTGGAGATTTCTGCAAAAACTAAGCAAACGAGCAGCCTATGTCACCTTTTATTCCCAGGCTTTCTCCCTTCCTGGAAATCACCAGGCAGTTAAACACAGTACTATGACATCATAGTGGATTTGAATTGTCCTTAGGAAGATAAAATAAATTGGCAGAGACTTCAACATGGATGAAGGCACCAGAGATCTGGTGCAATGTTTGTTTTTTCCTTTCATCCTTTGAGTGCCAAAAGGAGAACGCAAAGCCTTGCAAAGCAAAGCGTTGTGCACCCCTCTGGCACTCAAAGGGTTAATAAGCTAGCAACAGAAACTTCTCAATGTAATTTGGAGATTTCTGCAAAAACTAAGCAAACAAGCAGCCTATGTCACCTTTTATTCCCAGGCTTTCTCCCTTCCTGGAAATCACCAGGCAGTTAAACACTGTACTATGACATCATAGTGGATTTGAATTGTCCTTAGGAAGATAAAACAAATTGTCAGAGACTTCAATATGGATGAAGGCACCAGAGACCTGGTGCAATGTTTGTTTTTTCCTTTCATCCTTTGAGTGCCAAAGGGAGAACGCAAAGCCTTGCAAAGCAAAGCGTTGTGCACACCTCTGGCACTCAAAGGGTTAATAAACTAGCAACAGAAACTTCCCAAAGTAATTTGGAGATTTCTGCAAAAACTAAGCAAACAAGCAGCCTATGTCACCTTTTATTTCCAGGCTTTCTCCCTTCCTGGAAATCACCAGGCAGTTAAACACTGTACTATGACATCATAGTGGATTTGAATTGTCCTTAGGAAGATAAAACAAATTGGCAGATACTTCAACATGGATGAAGGCACCAGAGACCTGGTGCAATGTTTGCTTTTCCTTTCATCCTTTGAGTGCCAAAGGGAGAATGCAAAGCCTTGCAAAGCAAAGCGTTGTGCACCCCTCTGGCACTCAAAGGGTTAATAAACTAGCAACAGAAACTTCTCAATGTAATTTGGAGATTTCTGCAAAAACTAAGCAAACAAGCAGCCTATGTCACCTTGTCTTCCCAGGCTTTCTCCCTTCCTGGAAATCACCAGACAGTTAAACACAGTACTATGACATCATAGTGGATTTGAATTGTCCTTAGGAAGATAAAACAAATTGACAGAGACTTCAACATGGATGAAGGCACCAGAGACCTGGTGCAATGTTTTTTTTTCCTTTCATCCTTTGAGTGCCAAAGGAAGAACGCAAAGCCTTGCAAAGAAAAGCGTTGTGCACGCCTCTGGCACTCAAAGGGTTAATAAACTAGTAACATAAACTTCTCAATGTAATTTGGAGATTTCTGCAAAAACTAAGCAAACAAGCAGCCTATGTCACCTTGTATTCCCAGGCTTTCTCCCTTCCTGGAAATCACCAGGCAGTTAAACACTGTACTATGACATCATAGTGGATTTGAATTGTCCTTAGGAAGATAAAACAAATTGGCAGATACTTCAACATGGATGAAGGCACCAGAGACCTGGTGCAATGTTTGTTTTTTCCTTTCATCCTTTGAGTGCCAAAGGGAGAACGCAAAGCCTTGCAAAGCAAAGCGTTGTGCACCCCTCTGGCACTCAAAGGGTAAATAAACTAGCAACAGAAACGTCTCAATGTAATTTGGAGATTTCTGCAAAAACTAAGCAAACAAGCAGCCTATGTCACCTTTTATTTCCAGGCTTTATCCCTTCCTGGAAATCACCAGGCAGTTAAACACTGTACTATGACATCATAGTGGATTTGAATTGTCCTTAGGAAGATAAAACAAATTGGCAGATACTTCAACATGGATGAAGGCACCAGAGACCTGGTGCAATTTTTTTTTTTCCTTTCATCCTTTGAGTGCCAAAGGGAGAACGCAAAGTCTTGCAAAGCAAAGCGTTGTGCACACCTCTGGCGCTCAACAGGTTAATAAACTAGCAACAGAAACTTCTCAATGTAATTTGGAGATTTCTGCAAAAACTAAGCAAACAAGCAGCCTATGTCACCTTGTATTCCCAGGCTTTCTCCCTTCCTGGAAATCACCAGGCAGTTAAGCACAGTACTATGACGTCATAGTGGATTTGAATTGTCCTTAGGAAGATAAAACAAATTGGCAGAGACTTCAACATGGATGAAGGCACCAGAATCCTGGTGCAATGTTTGTTTTTACCTTTCATCCTTTGAGTGCCAAAGGGAGAACGCAAAGCCTTGCAAAGCAAAGCGATGTGCACCCCTCTGGCACTCAAAGGGTTAATAAACTAGCAACAGAAACTTCTGAATGTAATTTGGAGATTTCTGCAAAAACTAATCAATCAAGCAGCCTATGTCACCTTGTATTCCCAGGCTTTCTCCCTTCCTGGAAATCACCAGGCAGTTAAACACTGTACTATGACATCATAGTGGATTTGAATTGTCCTTAGGAAGATAAAACAAATTGGCAGAGACTTCAACATGGATGAAGGCACCAGAGACCTGGTGCAATGTTTGTTTTTTCCTTTCATCCTTTGAGTGCCAAAGGGAGAACGCAAAGCCTTGCAAATCAAAGCGTTGTGCAACCCTCTGGTACTCAAAGGGTTAATAAACTAGCATCAGAAACTTCTCAATGTAATTTGGAGATTTCTGCAAAAACTAATCAATCAATCAGCCTATGTCACCTTGTATTCCCAGGCTTTCTCCCTTCCTGGAAATCACCAGGCAGTTAAACACTGTACTATGACATCATAGTGGAGTTGAATTGTCCTTAGGAAGATAAAACAAATTGGCAGAGACTTCAATATGGATGAAGGCACCAGAGACCTGGTGCAATGTTTTTTTTCCTTTCATCCTTTGAGTGCCAAAGGGAGAACGCAAAGCCTTGCAAAGCAAAGCGTTGTGCACCCCTCTGACACTCAAAGGGTTAATAAGCTAGCAACAGAAACTTCTCAATGTAATTTGGAGATTTCTGCAAAAACTAAGCAAACAAGCAGCCTATGTCACCTTGTATTCCCAGGCTTTCTCCCTTCCTGGAAATCACCAGACAGTTAAACACAGTACTATGACATCATAGTGGATTTGAATTGTCCTTAGGAAGATAAAACAAATTGACAGAGACTTCAAAATGTATGAAGGCACCAGAGACCTGGTGCAATGTTTTTTTTTCCTTTCATCCTTTGAGTGCCAAAGGGAGAACGCAAAGCCTTGCAAAGCAAAGCGTTGTGCACCCCTCTGGCACTCAAAGGGTTAATAAACTAGCAACAGAAACTTCTCAGTGTAATTTGGAGATTTCTGCAAAAACTAATCAATCAAGCAGCCTATGTCACCTTCTATTCCCAGGCTTTCTCCCTTCCTGGAAATCACCAGGCAGTTAAACACTGTACTATGACATCATAGTGGATTTGAATTGTCCTTAGGAAGATAAAACAAATTGGCAGAGACTTCAACATGGATGAAGGCACCAGAGACCTGGTGCAATGTTTTTTTATCCTTTCATCCTTTGAGTGCCAAAGGGAGAACGCAAAGCCTTGCAAAGAAAAGCGTTGTACACGCCTCTGGCACTCAAAGGGTTAATAAACTAGCAACAGAAACTTCTCAATGTAATTTGGAGATTTCTGCAAAAACTAAGCAAACAAGCAGCCTATGTCACCTTGTATTCCCAGGCTTTCTCCCTTTCTGGAAATCACCAGGCAGTTAAACACAGTACTATGACATCATAGTGGATTTGAATTGTCCTTAGGAAGATAAAACAAATTGGCAGAGACTTCAACATGGATGAAGGCACCAGAGACCTGGTGCAATGTTTGTTTTTTCCTTTCATCCTTTGAGTGCCAAAAGGAGAACGCAAAGTCTTGCAAAGCAAAGCGTTGTGCACCCCTCTGGCACTCAAAGGGTTAATAAGCTAGCAAAAGAAACTTCTCAATGTAATTTGGAGAGTTCTGCAAAAACTAAGCAAACAAGCAGCCTATGTCACCTTTTATTCCCAGGATTTCTCCCTTCCTGGAAATCACGAGGCAGTTAAACACTGTACTATGACATCATAGTGGATTTGAATTGTCCTTAGGAAGATAAAACAAATTGTCAGAGACTTCAATATGGATGAAGGCACCAGAGACCTGGTGCAATGTTTGTTTTTTCCTTTCATCCTTTGAGTGCCAAAGGGAGAACGCAAAGCCTTGCAAAGCAAAGCGTTGTGCACCCCTCTGGCACTCAAAGGGTAATTAAACTAGCAACAGAAATGTCTCAATGTAATTTGGAGATTTCTGCAAAAACTAAGCAAACAAGCAGCCTATGTCACCTTTTATTTCCAGGCTTTCTCCCTTCCTGGAAATCACCAGGCAGTTAAACACTGTACTATGACATCATAGTGGATTTGAATTGTTCTTAGGAAGATAAAACAAATTGGCAGATACTTCAACATGGATGAAGGCACCAGAGACCTGGTGCAATGTTTTTTTTTCCTTTCATCCTTTGAGTGCCAAAGGGAGAATGCAAAGCCTTGCAAAGCAAAGCGTTGTGCACCCCTCTGGCACTCAAAGGGTTAATAAACTAGCAACAGAAACTTCTCAATGTAATTTGGAGATTTCTGCAAAAACTAATCAATCAAGCAGCCTATTTCACCTTGTATTCCCAGTCTTTCTCCCTTCCTGGACATCACCAGGCAGTTAAACACTGTACTATGACATCATAGTGGATTTGAATTGTCCTTAGGAAGATAAAACAAATAGGAAGAGACTTCAACATGGATGAAGGCACCAGAGACCTGGTGCAATGTTTTTTTTCCTTTCATCCTTTGAGTGCCAAAGGGAGAACGCAAAGCCTTGCAAAGAAAAGCGTTGTGCACGCCTCTGGCACTCAAAGGGTTAATAAACTAGCAACAGAAACTTCTCAATGTAATTTGGAGATTTCTGCAAAAACTAAGCAAACAAGCAGCCTATGTCACCTTGTATTCCCAGGCTTTCTCCCTTCCTGGAAATCACCAGGCAGTTAAACACAGTACTATGACATCATAGTGGATTTGAATTGTCCTTAGGAAGATAAAACAAATTGGCAGAGACTTCAACAAGGATGAAGGCACCAGAGACCTGGTGCAATGTTTGTTTTTTCCTTTTATCCTTTGAGTGCCAAAGGGAGAACGCAAAGCCTTGCAAAGCAAAGCGTTGTGCACCCCTCTGGCACTCAAAGGGTAAATAAACTAGCAACAGAAACGTCTCAATGTAATTTGGAGATTTCTGCAAAAACTAAGCAAACAAGCAGCCTATGTCACCTTTTATTTCCAGGCTTTCTCCCTTCCTGGAAATCACCAGGCAGTTAAACACTGTACTATGACATCATAGTGGATTTGAATTGTCCTTAGGAAGATAAAACAAATTGGCAGATACTTCAACATGGATGAAGGCACCAGAGACCTGGTGCAATGTTTTTTTTTCCTTTCATCCTTTGAGTGCCAAAGGGAGAACGCAAAGCCTTGCAAAGCAAAGCGTTGTGCAACCCTCTGGCACTCAAAGGGTTAATAAACTAGCAACAGAAACTTCTCAATGTAATTTGGAGATTTCTGCAAAAACTAATCAATCAAGCAGCCTATGTCACCTTGTATTCCCAGGCTTTCTCCCTTCCTGGAAATCACCAGGCAGTTAAACACTGTACTATGACATCATAGTGGATTTGAATTGTCCTTAGGAAGATAAAACAAATTGGCAGAGACTTCAACATGGATGAAGGCACCAGAGACCTGGTGCAATGTTTTTTTTCCTTTCATCCTTTGAGTGCCAAAGGGAGAACGCAAAGCCTTGCAAAGAAAAGCGTTGTGCACGCCTCTGGCACTCAAAGGGTTAATAAACTAGCAACAGAAACTTCTCAATGTAATTTGGAGATTTCTGCAAAAACTAAGCAAACAAGCAGCCTATGTCACCTTGTATTCCCAGGCTTTCTCCCTTCCTGGAAATCACCAGGCAGTTAAACACAGTACTATGACATCATAGTGGATTTGAATTGTCCTTAGGAAGATAAAACAAATTGGCAGAGACTTCAACATGGATGAAGGCACCAGAGACCTGGTGCAATGTTTGTTTTTTCCTTTCATCCTTTGAGTGCCAAAGGGAGAACGCAAAGCCTTGCAAAGCAAAGCGTTGTGCACCCCTCTGGCACTCAAAGGGTAAATAAACTAGCAACAGAAACGTCTCAATGTAATTTGGAGATTTCTGCAAAAACTAAGCAAACAAGCAGCCTATGTCACCTTTTATTTCCAGGCTTTCTCCCTTCCTGGAAATCACCAGGCAGTTAAACACTGTACTATGACATCATAGTGGATTTGAATTGTCCTTAGGAAGATAAAACAAATTGGCAGATACTTCAACATGGATGAAGGCACCAGAGACCTGGTGCAATGTTTTTTTTTCCTTTCATCCTTTGAGTGCCAAAGGGAGAACGCAAAGCCTTGCAAAGCAAAGCGTTGTGCAACCCTCTGGCACTCAAAGGGTTAATAAACTAGCAACAGAAACTTCTCAATGTAATTTGGAGATTTCTGCAAAAACTAATCAATCAAGCAGCCTATGTCACCTTGTATTCCCAGGCTTTCTCCCTTCCTGGAAATCACCAGGCAGTTAAACACTGTACTATGACATCATAGTGGATTTGAATTGTCCTTAGGAAGATAAAACAAATTGGCAGAGACTTCAACATGGATGAAGGCACCAGAGACCTGCTGCAATGTTTTTTTTTCTTTCATCCTTTGAGTGCCAAAGGGAGAACGCAAAGCCTTGCAAAAAAAGCGTTGTGCACGCCTCTGGCACTCAAAGGGTTAATAAACTAGCAACAGAAACTTCTCAATGTAATTTGGAGATTTCTGCAAAAACTAAGCAAACAAGCAGCCTATGTCACCTTCTATTCCCAGGCTTTCTCCCTTCCTGGAAATCACCAGGCAGTTAAACACAGTACTATGACATCATAGTGGATTTGAATTGTCCTTAGGAAGATAAAACAAATTGTCAGAGACTTCAATATGGATGAAGGCCCCAGAGACCTGGTGCAATGTTTGTTTTTTCCTTTCATCCTTTGAGTGCCAAAGGGAGAATGCAAAGCCTTGCAAAGCAAAGCGTTGTGCACACCTCTGGCACTCAAAGGGTTAATAAACTAGCAACAGAAACTTCCCAAAGTAATTTGGAGATTTCTGCAAAAACTAAGCAAACAAACAGCCTATGTCTTTTTGTATTCCCAGGCTTTCTCCCTTCCTGGCAATCACCAGGCAGTTAAACACAGTACTATGACATCATAGTGGATTTGAATTGTCCTTAGGAAGATAAAACAAATTGGCAGAGACTTCAACATGGATGAAGGCACCAGAGACCTGGTGCAATGTTTGTTTTTTGCTTTCATCCTTTGAGTGCCAAAGGGAGAACGCAAAGCCTTGCAAAGCAAAGCGTTGTGCACCCCTCTAGCACTCAAAGGGTAATTAAACTAGCAACAGAAATGTCTCAATGTAATTTGGAGATTTCTGCAAAAACTAAGCAAACAAGTAGCCTATGTCACCTTGTATTCTCAGACTTTCTCCCTTCCTGGAAATCACCAGGCAGTTAAACACAGTACTATGACGTCATAGTGGATTTGAATTGTCCTTAGGAAGATAAAACAAATTGGCAGAGACTTCAACATGGATGAAGGCACCAGAAACCTGGTGCAATGTTTGTTTTTCCTTTCATCCTTTGAGTGCCAAAGGGAGAACGCAAAGCTTTGCAAAGCAAAGCGTTGTGCACCCCTCTGGCACTCAAAGGGTTAATAAACTAGCAACAGAAACTTCTCAATGTAATTTGGAGATTTCTGCAAAAACTAATCAATCAAGCAGCCTATGTCACCTTGTATTCCCAGGCTTTCTCCCTTCCTGGAAATCACCAGGCAGTTAAACACTGTACTATGACATCATAGTGGATTTGAATTGTCCTTAGGAAGATAAAACAAATTGGCAGAGACTTCAACATGGATGAAGGCACCAGAGACCTGCTGCAATGTTTTTTTTCCTTTCATCCTTTGAGTGCCAAAGGGAGAACGCAAAGCCTTGCAAAAAAAGCGTTGTGCACGCCTCTGGCACTCAAAGGGTTAATAAACTAGCAACAGAAACTTCTCAATGTAATTTGGAGATTTCTGCAAAAACTAAGCAAACAAGCAGCCTATGTCACCTTCTATTCCCAGGCTTTCTCCCTTCCTGGAAATCACCAGGCAGTTAAACACAGTACTATGACATCATAGTGGATTTGAATTGTCCTTAGGAAGATAAAACAAATTGGCAGATACTTCAACATGGATGAAGGCACCAGAGACCTGGTGCAATGTTTGTTTTTTCCTTTCATCCTTTGAGTGCCAAAAGGAGAACGCAATGCCTTGCAAAGCAAAGTGTTGTGCACCCCTCTGGCACTCAAAGGGTTAATAAGCTAGCAACAGAAACTTCTCAATTTAATTTGGAGATTTCTGCAAAAACTAAGCAAACAAGCAGCCTATGTCACCTTTTATTCCCAGGCTTTCTCCCTTCCTGGAAATCAACAGGCAGTTAAACACTGTACTATGACATCATAGTGGATTTAAATTGTCCTTAGGAAGATAAAACAAATTGTCAGAGACTTCAATATGGATGAAGGCACCAGAGACCTGGTGCAATGTTTGTTTTTTCCTTTCATCCTTTGAGTGCCAAAGGGAGAACGCAAAGCCTTGCAAAGCAAAGCGTTGTGCACACCTCTGGCACTCAAAGGGTTAATAAACTAGCAACAGAAACTTCCCAAAGTAATTTGGAGATTTCTGCAAAAACTAAGCAAACAAACAGCCTATGTCACCTTGTATTCCCAGGCTTTCTCCCTTCCTGGCAATCACCAGGCAGTTAAACACAGTACTATGACATCATAGTGGATTTGAATTGTCCTTAGGAAGATAAAACAAATTGGCAGAGACTTCAACATGGATGAAGGTACCAGAGACCTGGTGCAATGTTTGTTTTTTGCTTTCATCCTTTGAGTGCCAAAGGGAGAACGCAAAGCCTTGCAAAGCAAAGCGTTGTGCACCCCTCTAGCACTCAAAGGGTAATTAAACTAGCAACAGAAATGTCTCAATGTAATTTGGAGATTTCTGCAAAAACTAAGCAAACAAGTAGCCTAGGTCACCTTGTATTCTCAGACTTTCTCCCTTCCTGGAAATCACCAGGCAGTTAAACACAGTACTATGACGTCATAGTGGATTTGAATTGTCCTTAGGAAGATAAAACAAATTGGCAGAGACTTCAACATGGATGAAGGCACCAGAAACCTGGTGCAATGTTTGTTTTTCCTTTCATCCTTTGAGTGCCAAAGGGAGAACGCAAAGCCTTGCAAAGCAAAGCGTTGTGCACCCCTCTGGCACTCAAAGGGTTAATAAACTAGCAACAGAAACTTCTCAATGGAATTTGGAGATTTCTGCAAAAACTAATCAATCAAGCAGCCTATGTCACCTTGTATTCCCAGGCTTTCTCCCTTCCTGTAAATCACCAGGCAGTTAAACACTGTGCTATGACATCATAGTGGATTTGAATTGTCCTTAGGAAGATAAAACAAATTGGCAGAGACTTCAACATGGATGAAGGCACCAGAGACCTGGTGCAATGTTTGTTTTTTCCTTTCATCCTTTGAGTGCCAAAGGGAGAACGCAAAGCCTTGCAAAGCAAAGCGTTGTGCACGCCTCTGACACTCAAAGGGTTAATAAACTAGCATCAGAAACTTCTCAATGTAATTTGGAGATTTCTGCAAAAACAAAGCAAACAAGCAGCCTATGTCACCATTTATTCCCAGGCTTTCTCCCATCCTGGAAATCACCAGGCAGTTAAACACTGTACTATGACATCATAGTGGATTTGAATTGTCCTTAGGAAGATAAAACAAATTGGCAGAGACTTCAACATGGATGAAGGCACCAGAGACCTGGTGCAATGTTTGTTTTTTCCTTTCATCCTTTGAGTGCCAAAGGGAGAACGCAAAGCCTTGCAAAGCAAAGCGTTGTGCACCCCTCTGGCACTCAAAGGGTTAATAAACTAGCAAAAGAAACTTCTCAATGTAATTTGGAGATTTCTGCAAAAACTAATCAATCAATCAGCCTATGTCACCTTGTATTCCCAGGCTTTCTCCCTTCCTGGAAATCACCAGGCAGTTAAACACTGTACTATGACGTCATAGTGGAGTTGAATTGTCCTTAGGAAGATAAAACAAATTGGCAGAGACTTCAACATGGATGAAGGCACCAGAGACCTGGTGCAATGTTTTTTTTTCCTTTCATCCTTTGAGTGCCAAAGGGAGAACGCAAAGCCTTGCAAAGAAAAGCGTTGTGCACGCCTCTGGCACTCAAAGGGTTAATAAACTAGCAACAGAAAGTTCTCAATGTAATTTGGAGATTTCTGCAAAAACTAAGCAAACAAGCAGCCTATGTCACCTTGTATTCCCAGGCTTTCTCCCTTCCTGGAAATCACCAGGCAGTTAAACACAGTACTATGACATCATAGTGGATTTGAATTGTCCTTAGGAAGATAAAACAAATTGGCAGAGACTTCAACATGGATGAAGGCACCAGAGACTTGGTGCAATGTTTGTTTTTTCCTTTCATCCTTTGAGTGCCAAAGGGAGAACGCAAAGCCTTGCAAAGCAAAGCGTTGTGCACCCCTCTGGCACTCAAAGGGTTAATAAACTAGCAACAGAAACTTCTCAATGTAATTTGGAGATTTCTGCAAAAACTAATCAATCAATCAGCCTATGTCACCTTGTATTCCCAGGCTTTCTCCCTTCCTGGAAATCACCAGGCAGTTAAACACTGTACTATGACATCATAGTGGATTTGAATTGTCCTTAGGAAGATAAAACAAATTGGCAGAGACTTCAACATGGATGAAGGCACCAGAGACCTGGTGCAATGTTTTTTTTTCCTTTCATCCTTTGAGTGCCAAAGGGAGAACGCAAAGCCTTGCAAAGCAAAGCGTTGTGCACCCCTCTGACACTCAAAGGGTTGATAAGCTAGCAACAGAAACTTCTCAATGTAATTTGGAGATTTCTGCAAAAACTAATCAATAAAGCGGCCTATGTCACCTTCTATTCCCAGGCTTTCTCCCTTCCTGGAAATCACCAGGCAGTTAAAAACTGTACTATGACATCATAGTGGATTTGAATTGTCCTTAGGAAGATAAAACAAATTGGCAGAGACTTCAACATGGATGAAGGCACCAGAGACCTGGTGCAATGTTTTTTTTTCCTTTCATCCTTTGAGTGCCAAAGGGAGAACGCAAAGCCTTGCAAAGAAAAGCGTTGTGCACGCCTCTGGCACTCAAAGGGTTAATAAACTAGCAACAGAAACTTCTCAATGTAATTTGGAGATTTCTGCAAAAACTAAGCAAACAAGCAGCCTATGTCACCTTGTATTCCCAGGCTTTCTCCCTTCCTGGAAATCACCAGGCAGTTAAACACAGTACTATGACATCATAGTGGATTTGAATTGTCCTTAGGAAGATAAAACAAATTGGCAGAGACTTCGACATGGATGAAGGCACCAGAGACCTGGTGCAATGTTTGTTTTTTCCTTTCATCCTTTGAGTGCCAAAGGGAGAACGCAAAGCCTTGCAAAGCAAAGCGTTGTGCACCCCTCTGGCACTCAAAGGGTTAATAAACTAGAAACAGAAACTTCTCAATGTAATTTGGAGATTTCTGCAAAAACTAATCAATCAATCAGCCTATGTCACCTTGTATTCCCAGGCTTTCTCCCTTCCTGGAAATCACCAGGCAGTTAAACACTGTACTATGACATCATAGTGGATTTGAATTGTCCTTAGGAAGATAAAACAAATTGGCAGAGACTTCAACATGGATGAAGGCACCAGAGACCTGGTGCAATGTTTTTTTTTCCTTTCATCCTTTGAGTGCCAAAGGGAGAACGCAAAGCCTTGCAAAGCAAAGCGTTGTGCACCCCTCTGACACTCAAAGGGTTGATAAGCTACCAACAGAAACTTCTCAATGTAATTTGGAGATTTCTGCAAAAACTAATCAATAAAGCAGCCTATGTCACCTTCTATTCCCAGGCTTTCTCCCTTCCTGGAAATCACCAGGCAGTTAAACACTGTACTATGATATCATAGTGGATTTGAATTGTCCTTAGGAAGATAAAACAAATTGGCAGAGACTTCAACATGGATGAAGGCACCAGAGACCTGGTGCAATGTTTGTTTTTCCTTTCATCCTTTGAGTGCCAAAGGGAGAACGCAAAGCCTTGCAAAGCAAAGCGTTGTGCACCCCTCTGGCACTCAAAGGGTTAATAAACTAGCAACAGAAACTTCTCAATGGAATTTGGAGATTTCTGCAAAAACTAATCAATCAAGCAGCCTATGTCACCTTGTATTCCCAGGCTTTCTCCCTTCCTGGAAATCACCAGGCAGTTAAACACTGTACTATGACATCATAGTGGATTTGAATTGTCCTTAGGAAGATAAAACAAATTGGCAGAGACTTCAACATGGATGAAGGCACCAGAGACCTGCTGCAATGTTTTTTTTCCTTTCATCCTTTGAGTGCCAAAGGGAGAACGCAAAGCCTTGCAAAAAAAGCGTTGTGCACGCCTCTGGCACTCAAAGGGTTAATAAACTAGCAACAGAAACTTCTCAATGTAATTTGGAGATTTCTGCAAAAACTAAGCAAACAAGCAGCCTATGTCACCTTCTATTCCCAGGCTTTCTCCCTTCCTGGAAATCACCAGGCAGTTAAACACAGTACTATGACATCATAGTGGATTTGAATTGTCCTTAGGAAGATAAAACAAATTGGCAGATACTTCAACATGGATGAAGGCACCAGAGACCTGGTGCAATGTTTGTTTTTTCCTTTCATCCTTTGAGTGCCAAAAGGAGAACGCAATGCCTTGCAAAGCAAAGTGTTGTGCACCCCTCTGGCACTCAAAGGGTTAATAAGCTAGCAACAGAAACTTCTCAATTTAATTTGGAGATTTCTGCAAAAACTAAGCAAACAAGCAGCCTATGTCACCTTTTATTCCCAGGCTTTCTCCCTTCCTGGAAATCAACAGGCAGTTAAACACTGTACTATGACATCATAGTGGATTTAAATTGTCCTTAGGAAGATAAAACAAATTGTCAGAGACTTCAATATGGATGAAGGCACCAGAGACCTGGTGCAATGTTTGTTTTTTCCTTTCATCCTTTGAGTGCCAAAGGGAGAACGCAAAGCCTTGCAAAGCAAAGCGTTGTGCACACCTCTGGCACTCAACGGGTTAATAAACTAGCAACAGAAACTTCCCAAAGTAATTTGGAGATTTCTGCAAAAACTAAGCAAACAAACAGCCTATGTCACCTTGTATTCCCAGGCTTTCTCCCTTCCTGGCAATCACCAGGCAGTTAAACACAGTACTATGACATCATAGTGGATTTGAATTGTCCTTAGGAAGATAAAACAAATTGGCAGAGACTTCAACATGGATGAAGGCACCAGAGACCTGGTGCAATGTTTGTTTTTTGCTTTCATCCTTTGAGTGCCAAAGGGAGAACGCAAAGCCTTGCAAAGCAAAGCGTTGTGCACCCCTCTGGCACTCAAAGGGTTAATAAACTAGCAACAGAAACTTCTCAATGGAATTTGGAGATTTCTGCAAAAACTAATCAATCAAGCAGCCTATGTCACCTTGTATTCCCAGGCTTTCTCCCTTCCTGTAAATCACCAGGCAGTTAAACACTGTGCTATGACATCATAGTGGATTTGAATTGTCCTTAGGAAGATAAAACAAATTGGCAGAGACTTCAACATGGATGAAGGCACCAGAGACCTGGTGCAATGTTTGTTTTTTCCTTTCATCCTTTGAGTGCCAAAGGGAGAACGCAAAGCCTTGCAAAGCAAAGCGTTGTGCACGCCTCTGACACTCAAAGGGTTAATAAACTAGCATCAGAAACTTCTCAATGTAATTTGGAGATTTCTGCAAAAACTAATCAATCAATCAGCCTATGTCACCTTTAGTGTTGAGCGAGCATGCTCGGCCGATGCTCGGATCGGCACGAGCATCGCTCTGCTCGGCACATGGCGGTACTCGTACGAGTACCGCATGTGCTCGCCCGCCATGTTCGTGTCTCCTCCCCGCACGTTTTGCGCCTGCTGCGCAGCCAATAAACGTGCAGGGAGGCTCTGACATCGGTGTAATGCCAGCAGCCATGTTGGCTGCTGGCATTACACTGATTGGCTGGCCAGAACCCGTGGTCAGGTGCTGTATAGCACCTGACCATCGAGTTTGGCTCAGTCTGAGCCAGGGAGAGCTGAGGATAGGAAGGGAAAGGCAGTGTAGGGAGGAAAAAAACAAAAATTGTGAAAAAAAAAGAACCAAAAGTCCTTTTTAGGACTACTGTGTGTGGGGGCAGCAGGTTATTTGGTGTGGGGGGAAAAAAAAAAAAAAAAAAAAAAAAAATATATGTATTCTGTGTAGTGTGCAAAGTTGCAGATTAGAGCACATTCTGTTTAGTGTGCACAGTTGCAGATTAGAGCACATTCTGTTTAGTGTGCAAAGTTGCAGATTAGAGCACATTCTGTTTAGTGTGCAAAGTTGCAGATTAGAGCACATTCTGTTTAGTGTGCAAAGTTGCAGATTAGAGCACATTCTGTTAAGTCTTCAAACTAAAATATCAAAGTCACGTATTCCATTCAGTGTGCGTCGCCGCAGTTTAGCAGCACATTCTGAGTACTGTGCAGAGTTGCAGAATAGGAAGAAATACTGTTAAGTCTTCAAACTAAAATATCAAAGTCACATATTCCATTCAGTGTGCTTCGCCGCAGTGTAGCAGCACATTCTGTGTACTGTGCAGAGTTGCAGAATAGGAAGAAATACTGTTAAGTCTTCAAACTAAAATATCAAAGTCACATATTCCATTCAGTGTGCTTCGCCGCAGTGTAGCAGCACATTCTGTGTACTGTGCAGAGTTGCAGAATAGGAAGAAATACTGTTAAGTTTTTAAAACTAAAATTTAAAAGTCACATATTCCATTCAGTGTGCTTCGCCGCAGTGTAGCAGCACATTCTGAGTACTGTGCAGAGTTGCAGAATAGGAAGAAATACTGTTAAGTCTTCAAACTAAAATATCAAAGTCACATATTCCATTCAGTGTGCTTCGCCGCAGTTTAGCAGCACATTCTGTGTACTGTGCAGAGTTGCAGAATAGGAAGAAATACTGTTAAGTCTTCAAACTAAAATATCAAAGTCACATATTCCATTCAGTGTGCTTCGCCGCAGTGTAGCAGCACATTCTGTGTACTGTGCAGAGTTGCAGAATAGGAAGAAATACTGTTAAGTCTTCAAACTAAAATATCAAAGTCACATATTCCATTCAGTGTGCTTCGCCGCAGTGTAGCAGCACATTCTGTGTACTGTGCAGAGTTGCAGAATAGGAAGAAATACTGTTAAGTTTTTAAAACTAAAATTTAAAAGTCACATATTCCATTCAGTGTGCTTCGCCGCAGTGTAGCAGCACATTCTGTGTACTGTGCAGAGTTGCAGAATAGGAAGAAATACTGTTAAGTCTTCAAACTCAAATATTAAAGTCACATATTCCATTCAGTGTGTTTCAACGCCGTTTAACAGCCTATTCTGTGTACTCTGTACAGTTCCAGAATTATAAGAAATACTGTTAAGTTTTCAAACTCAAATATTAAAGTCACTTATTCCATTCAGTGTGTTTCAACGCCGTTTAACAGCCTATTCTGTGTACTCTGCACAGTTGCAGAATAGGAAGAAATACTGTTAAGTTTTCAAACTCAAATATTAAAGTCACATATTCCATTCAGTGTCTTTCACCGCCGTTTAACAGCCTATTCTGTGTACTCTGCAGAGTTGCAGAATAGTAAGAAATACTGTTAAGTCTTCAAACTCAAATATTAAAGTCACATATTCCATTCAGTGTGTTTCAACGCCGTTTAACAGCCTATTCTGTGTACTCTGCACAGTTGCAGAATAGGAAGAAATACTGTTAAGTTTTCAAACTCAAATATTAAAGTCACATATTCCATTCAGTGTCTTTCACCGCCGTTTAACAGCCTATTCTGTGTACTCTGCACAGTTGCAGAATAGGAAGAAATACTGTTAAGTTTTCAAACTCAAATATTAAAGTCACTTATTCCATTCAGTGTGTGTCACCGCAGTTTAGCAGCCTATTCTGTGTACTCTGCACAGTTGCAGAATAGGAAGAAATACTGTTAAGTTTTCAAACTCAAATATTAAAGTCACATATTCCATTCAGTGTGTTTCAACGCCGTTTAACAGCCTATTCTGTGTACTCTGCACAGTTGCAGAATAGGAAGAAATACTGTTAAGTTTTCAAACTCAAATATTAAAGTCACATATTCCATTCAGTGTCTTTCACCGCCGTTTAACAGCCTATTCTGTGTACTCTGCACAGTTGCAGAATAGGAAGAAATACTGTTAAGTTTTCAAACTCAAATATTAAAGTCACTTATTCCATTCAGTGTGTGTCACCGCAGTTTAGCAGCCTATTCTGTGTACTCTGCACAGTTGCAGAATAGGAAGAAATACTGTTAAGTCTTCAAACTAAAATATCAAAGTCACATATTCCATTCAGTGTGCTTCGCCGCAGTGTAGCAGCACATTCTGTGTACTGTGCAGAGTTGCAGAATAGGAAGAAATACTGTTAAGTCTTCAAACTAAAATATCAAAGTCACATATTCCATTCAGTGTGCTTCGCCGCAGTGTAGCAGCACATTCTGTGTACTGTGCAGAGTTGCAGAATAGGAAGAAATACTGTTAAGTTTTTAAAACTAAAATTTAAAAGTCACATATTCCATTCAGTGTGCTTCGCCGCAGTGTAGCAGCACATTCTGAGTACTGTGCAGAGTTGCAGAATAGGAAGAAATACTGTTAAGTCTTCAAACTAAAATATCAAAGTCACATATTCCATTCAGTGTGCTTCGCCGCAGTTTAGCAGCACATTCTGTGTACTGTGCAGAGTTGCAGAATAGGAAGAAATACTGTTAAGTCTTCAAACTAAAATATCAAAGTCACATATTCCATTCAGTGTGCTTCGCCGCAGTGTAGCAGCACATTCTGTGTACTGTGCAGAGTTGCAGAATAGGAAGAAATACTGTTAAGTCTTCAAACTAAAATATCAAAGTCACATATTCCATTCAGTGTGCTTCGCCGCAGTGTAGCAGCACATTCTGTGTACTGTGCAGAGTTGCAGAATAGGAAGAAATACTGTTAAGTTTTTAAAACTAAAATTTAAAAGTCACATATTCCATTCAGTGTGCTTCGCCGCAGTGTAGCAGCACATTCTGTGTACTGTGCAGAGTTGCAGAATAGGAAGAAATACTGTTAAGTCTTCAAACTCAAATATTAAAGTCACATATTCCATTCAGTGTGTTTCAACGCCGTTTAACAGCCTATTCTGTGTACTCTGTACAGTTCCAGAATTATAAGAAATACTGTTAAGTTTTCAAACTCAAATATTAAAGTCACTTATTCCATTCAGTGTGTTTCAACGCCGTTTAACAGCCTATTCTGTGTACTCTGCACAGTTGCAGAATAGGAAGAAATACTGTTAAGTTTTCAAACTCAAATATTAAAGTCACATATTCCATTCAGTGTCTTTCACCGCCGTTTAACAGCCTATTCTGTGTACTCTGCAGAGTTGCAGAATAGTAAGAAATACTGTTAAGTCTTCAAACTCAAATATTAAAGTCACATATTCCATTCAGTGTGTTTCAACGCCGTTTAACAGCCTATTCTGTGTACTCTGCACAGTTGCAGAATAGGAAGAAATACTGTTAAGTTTTCAAACTCAAATATTAAAGTCACATATTCCATTCAGTGTCTTTCACCGCCGTTTAACAGCCTATTCTGTGTACTCTGCACAGTTGCAGAATAGGAAGAAATACTGTTAAGTTTTCAAACTCAAATATTAAAGTCACTTATTCCATTCAGTGTGTGTCACCGCAGTTTAGCAGCCTATTCTGTGTACTCTGCACAGTTGCAGAATAGGAAGAAATACTGTTAAGTTTTCAAACTCAAATATTAAAGTCACATATTCCATTCAGTGTGTTTCAACGCCGTTTAACAGCCTATTCTGTGTACTCTGCACAGTTGCAGAATAGGAAGAAATACTGTTAAGTTTTCAAACTCATATATATTAAAGTCATATATATCGTGTAAGATGAAGAAGGCGGGTAAAAAGGGACGGGGAAGTGGACGTGATCCTGAAAGTTCAGGGCGCGGGTCAGGACGCGGAGAAACTGTGCCTGGTGCCAGAGCACAAGAAAGAAAGACATCCACCATACCTAGCTTCATGTCTGATTTCACAGGGCGTCGCAGGACATCACTCTCGAGGTCCGACCAGTGCGAACAGGTGGTCGGTTGGATGACAGCTGATACTGCTTCCAGTCGGTTAAGCACCACCCTGTCTTCCACCAAGTCCACTCTCAGTAGCCAAGAGTCTGGTCAACATAATCCTCACTCTGATCATCCTTCCTCCCACCATACACGGTCTGGTCAAAGAAGTGATCCCACACTGGGATATAGTGATGAGCTCGTCTCATCACCAATCCTTCATTTGACCCTCTCTCCAAGCACGCTTGCAGAGGAACATGACATCTTGTGCCCTGATTCACAACCTCTAGAGGCTACCCAATCACAAGAAGATGACAGATGTGAACGGCATTTAAGGTCAAAGGAAGTAGTGGATGATGATGATGATGATGAGACACAGTTGCCATTAAATCAACCACTATTTCCGTCTCAAGACCTTGTTGAGGAGAATGTTATACAGTTGTCAATGACTGAGTATGTGGTGGGATCAAGACTTGAGGAGGATGATCAGAGTGAGGAAGTGGAGGAGGACTTGGTGGACGATGAGGTGACTGACCCCACCTGGGAAGGTGTAGAGCCGAGCGATGACAGCAGTCCTGAGGGTGAGCCATCTGCAGCACCGCAACAGGCTGGAAGAGGCAGTGGTGTGGCAACAGAAAGAAGGCGGACCGCACCAAACCGGCCCGCAAATGTTCCACGGAGCACCCCCTTGCGTAAATCTACCTTGCCAAAGGGTAGGTGTTCCGCGGTATGGCGTTTTTTTAAGGAAAGTGCGGACGACAAAAGAATTGTAGTTTGCAACCTGTGCCACACCAGAATGAGCCGAGGCATGAACACTAGAAACCTCACCACCACCAGCATGATCCGACACATGGCATCCAAGCACCGTAGTAAGTGGGAGGAACGCCTGGATCGCCCATCTGTGTCTGCAGGCCACACCACTGCCTCCTCTTCCCCTGTTTTCGGTGCCGGCCAATCGCCTGTCGAAGGCGCAGGCCCGCATACCTCCCGCCCTGCACCTGTAGCATCTGAAGCACCATCAGCGACCACATCCACTTCCCTGTCCCAGCACAGCGTCCAAATGTCGTTACCCCAGGCATTTGAGCGCAAGAGAAAGTACCCAGCCACCCACCCACAGGCCATAGCACTAACCTCACACCTTTCAAAATTACTGGCCATCGAAATGCTGCCATTTAGGCTTGTGGACACTGAGTCCTTCCGCAGCCTGATGGCAGCAGCTGTCCCTCGGTACGCGGTCCCCAGCCGCCACTACTTTTCCCGGTGTGCCATCCCCGCATTACACCACCATGTGTCCCGTAACATCACCCGTGCCCTGACCAACGCAGTTACTGGGAAGGTCCACTTAACGACTGACACATGGACAAGTGCTTGTGGCCAGGGACGCTACATTTCCCTGACGGCACACTGGGTGAATGTCGTGGAGGCTGGGAGCGACTCGGACCCTGGGATGGCACGGGTGCTACCCACGCCGAGGATTGCGGGCCCTACCTCCATCAGGGTTTCCACCAGCACCTATGTTATTGGCTCCTCCTCCTCCGTTTCCACCTCCGAATTCTCTACACACACCGCCACTCCCCCATCAGCCAGTAGCTGGAAGCAGTGTAGCACTGCAGTGGGGAAGCGTCAACAGGCCGTGCTGAAGCTGATCTGCCTTGGGGACAAACAGCACACGGCCTCAGAGCTGTTGCAGGGGATTAGTCACCAGACCGAGCAGTGGCTCTCGCCACTCAACCTGCAACCAGGCATGGTTGTGTGTGATAATGGGCGTAACTTGGTGGCGGCTTTGGAGCTCGGCAAGCTCACACACGTACCATGCCTAGCGCATGTATTTAATTTAGTGGTGCAGCGATTTCTAAAAACCTACCCCAATGTGCATGATCTCTTGACCAAGGTGCGCCGCGTGTGTGCACATTTCCGTAAGTCATCTACAGCTTCGGCCGGCCTGTTGAAGCTGCAGCAGCGCTTACAATTGCCAGCTCACCGGCTGCTGTGTGACGTGAGCACGCGCTGGAACTCCACCTTCCACATGTTGGCCCGGCTTTGTGAGCAGCAGAGGGCAGTAGTGGAGTACCAGCTGTTACACGGTCGTCGCCTCTCCATTCAACTTCCTGTAATCAGAAGTGAGGAGTGGGAATGGATGTCAGACCTCTGCGAGGTTTTACGCAATTTTGAGGAATCGACACAGATGGTGAGCGGCGATAACGCTATTATCAGTGTAACCATCCCACTTCTGTGTCTACTGAAACGCTCGCTGCTCACAATTAAAACCGACGCTTTGCATGTGGAAGAGGTGGAAATGGGGGAGGAAGAGCTTACACAAGGTGATAGCCAGAGCACGCTCACTTCGTCTTCTCAGCGACAATTGGAGGAGGCGGAGGAGGAGGAGGAGGAGGAGGAGGAGGAGGAAGACACGGTTGCCTCCGCTACAGAGGGTAGCCATGGAACTTTAGTTCCATCTCTTCAGCGTGGGTGGGCAGAAGAGGAGGAAGAGGATGAGGATATTGAGAGTCAGCCTCCTGGTGAGGACAGCGAAATCTTGACTGTTGGTACTCTGGCACACATGGCTGACTTTATGTTAGGCTGCCTTTCCCGTGACCCACGCGTTGTACGCATTTTAGACAACACGGATTACTGGGTGTTCACCCTTCTGGACCCCCGCTACAAAGAGAATTTCTCATCTCTCATTCCTCCGGTGGAGAGGACAAGCAAAATGGTGCAATACCAGAAGGTTCTTGTTGAAAAATTGCTCCAAAATTTTCCATCTGACAACGCTGGCGGCAGAGTACGTGCTACCTTGGCCAACCGAGAAGGGGAGAAAAGGGGAGCACACAGCAGTTCCGACAAAGGCAGGGCAACACTCTCCAAGGCGTGGGACACCTTCATGACACCCCGCCAGCACCCTCACCCTGATGCGCAGCCTAGTGTCACAAGGAGGGAAAAGTTTTGGAAGATGGTGAAGGAGTACGTAGCAGACCGTGTCAGCGTCCTCAATGATCCCTCTGTGCCTTACAACTACTGGGTGTCCAAGCTGGACACGTGGTATGAACTGTCACTCTACGCCTTGGAGGTGCTGGCCTGCCCTGCCGCCAGCGTTCTGTCTGAGCGGGTATTTAGTGCTGCTGGTGGCATCATAACAGATAAGCGTATCCGCCTTTCCACCGACAATGCTGATAGGTTGACACTTATAAAAATGAACAAGGCCTGGATTTCCCCTGACTTCTCCACTCCACTGGAGGAAAGCCCCGGGGGAACATAAACTCACTTTATATATGTTATTTACAATGATGGGAATACTCTGTATTCCCATTCACCCCTTCCACCCAAAAAACGGGTATATGGTTGACTCTTAATCTTCTCATCCTCCTCCTCCTCTTCCATATGCCCTGTGCTATAATTTTTATATAGGGCCAGCTCACCAGCGGGCCCTGTGATATAATTTTTATATAGGGCCAGCTCACCAGCGGGCCCTGTTTGCCAATTTTTATATAGGTCAGCTCACCAGCGGGCCTTCTCATATAATGTTTTATAGCGTCAGCTCACTAGCGGGCCTTCGCATATAATGTTTAGGATGGTCAGCTCTGCAGCAGACCCTCACCCATAATGTTTTAGATGGTCAGCTCAGCGCACGTTTCCATCTTAATCATGGCCTCAGTTCTGAAAATCAAGGAAATTTTTGGGAGAATTTGCCTCTGCGCACGTTTCCCTCTTAATCATGGCCTCACTTCAGAAAATCGATGAAATTTTTGGGAGAATTTGCAGATGATATACAAGTAAATATACAGCAAATACTGTTGGTAACAATTTTTCGCCTAAAGTCGTTTTTATTTTCCTTTTTGTGTGTTTTACGGTCAGTCTGTAAAAATGGCGTACTACGGGCGAAGATCGTTCCCAGCAGCGATGTTGGAGTCCAAGGTGCATCCAGACATCCTCCCTATGCTGTCCCTGAACCATTTCTGTAGTGTTTCCATCTTTTTCTGCCCTTTTCCTATGGACCAGGCACCCTCCCCTCATCAGAGCAGGGGGTGCCTGGTGTAATGCTCGAAGTCCTCCATTGACTTCAATGGGGCTCGGATGCTCGGCCGGAGCACTCGAGCCTCAGGGGGTGCTCGGTCAGAGCACCCGAACATCCGAGCATTGGGGTGCTCGCTCATCACTAGTCACCTTGTATTCCCAGGCTTTCTCCCTTCCTGGAAATCACCAGGCAGTTAAACACAGTACTATGACATCATAGTGGATTTGAATTGTCCTTAGGAAGATAAAACAAATTGGCAGAGACTTCAACATGGATGAAGGCACCAGAGACCTGGTGCAATGTTTGTTTTTTCCTTTCATCCTTTGAGTGCAAAGGGAGAACGCAAAGCCTTGCAAAGCAAAGCGTTGTGCACCCCTCTGGCACTCAAAGGGTTAATAAACTAGCAACAGAAAGTTCTCAATGTAATTTGGAGATTTCTGCAAAAACTAAGCAAACAAGCAGCCTATGTCACCTTGTATTCCCAGGCTTTCTCCCTTCCTGGAAATCACCAGGCAGTTAAACACAGTACTATGACATCATAGTGGATTTGAATTGTCCTTAGGAAGATAAAACAAATTGGCAGAGACTTCAACATGGATGAAGCACCAGAGACTTGGTGCAATGTTTGTTTTTTTCCTTTCATCCTTTGAGTGCCAAAGGAGAACGCAAAGCCTTGCAAAGCAAAGCGTTGTGCACCCCTCTGGCACTCAAAGGGTTAATAAACTAGCAACAGAAACTTCTCAATGTAATTTGGAGATTTCTGCAAAAACTAATCAATCAATACAGCCTATGTCACCTTGTATTCCAGGCTTTCTCCCTTCCTGGAAATCACCAGGCAGTTAAACACTGTACTATGACATCATAGTGGATTTGAATTGTCCTTAGGAAGATAAACAAATTGGCAGAGACTTCAACATGGATGAAGGCACCAGAGACCTGGTGCAATGTTTTTTTTTCCTTTCATCCTTTGAGTGCCAAAGGGAGAACGCAAAGCCTTGCAAAGCAAAGCGTTGTGCACCCCTCTGACACTCAAAGGGTTGATAAGCTAGCAACAGAAACTTCTCAATGTAATTTGGGAGATTTCTGCAAAAACTAATCAATAAAGCGGCCTATGTCACCTTCTATTCCCAGGCTTTCTCCCTTCTGGAAATCACCAGGCAGTTAAAAACTGTACTATGACATCATAGTGGATTTGAATTGTCCTTAGGAAGATAAAACAAATTGGCAGAGACTTCAACATGGATGAAGGCACAGAGACCTGGTGCAATGTTTTTTTTTCCTTTCATCCTTTGAGTGCCAAAGGGAGAACGCAAAGCCTTGCAAAGAAAAGCGTTGTGCACGCCTCTGGCACTCAAAGGGTTAATAAACTAGCAACAGAAACTTCTCAATGTAATTTGGAGATTCTGCAAAAACTAATGCAAACAAGCAGCCTATGTCACCTTGTATTCCCAGGCTTCTCCCTTCCTGGAAATCAGCCAGGCAGTTAAACACAGTACTATGACATCATAGTGGATTTGAATTGTCCTTAGGAAGATAAAACAAATTGGCAGAGACTTCGACATGGATGAAGGCACCAGAGACCTGGTGCAATGTTTGTTTTTTCCTTTCATCCTTTGAGTGCCAAAGGAGGAGAACGCAAAGCCTTGCAAAGCAAAGCGTTGTGCACCCCTCTGGCACTCAAAGGGTTAATAAACTAGAAACAGAAACTTCTCAATGTTAATTTGGAGATTTCTGCAAAAACTAATCAATCAATCAGCTATGTCACCTTGTATTCCCAGGCTTCTCCCTTCCTGGAAATCACCAGGCAGTTAAACACTGTACTATGACATCATAGTGGATTTGAATAGTCCTTAGGAAGATAAAACAAATTGCAGAGACTTCAACATGGATGAAGGCACCAGAGACCTGGTGCAATGTTTTTTTTTTCCTTTCATCCTTTGAGTGCCAAAGGGAGAACGCAAAAGCCTTGCAAAGCAAAGCGTTGTGCACCCCTCTGACACTCAAAGGGTTGATAAGCTACCAACAGAAACTTCTCAATGTAATTTGGAGATTTCTGCAAAAACTAATCAATAAAGCAGCCTATGTCACCTTCTATTCCCAGGCTTTCTCCTTCCTGAAATCACCAGGCAGTTAAACACTGTACTATGATATCATAGTGGATTTGAATTGTCCTTAGGAAGATAAAACAAATTGGCAGAGACTTCAACATGGATGAAGGCACCAGAGACCTGTGCAATGTTTTTTTTTCCTTTCATCCTTTGAGTGCCAAAGGGAGAACGCAAAGCCTTGCAAAGAAAAGCGTTGTGCACGCCTCTGCCCACTCAAAGGGTTAATAAACTAGCAACAGAAACTTCTCATGTAATTTGGAGATTTCTGCAAAAACTAAGCAAACAAGCAGCCTATGTCACCTTGTATTCCAGGCTTTCTCCCTTCCTGGAAATCACCAGGCAGTTAAACACAGTACTATGACATCATAGTGAATTTGAATTGTCCTTGAGGAAGATAAAACAAATTGGCAGAGACTTCAACATGGATGAAGGCACCAGAGACCTGTGCAATGTTTGTTTTTTCCTTTCATCCTTTGAGTGCCAAAGGGAGAACGCAAAGGCCTTGCAAAGCAAACCGTTGTGCACCCCTCTGGCACTCAAAGGGTTAATAAACTAGCAACAGAAACTTTTCAATGTAATTTGGAGATTTCTGCAAAAAACTAATCAAACAAGTAGCCTATGTCACCTTGGATTCCCAGGCTTTCTCCCTTCCTGGAAATCACAGGCAGTTAAACACTGTACTATGACATCATAGTGGATTTGAATTGTCCTTAGGAAGATAAAACCAAATTGGCAGATTACTTCAACATGGATGAAGGCACCAGAGACCTGGTGCAATGTTTTTTTTTCTTTCATACTTTGAGTGCCAAAGGGAGAACGCAAAGCCTTGCAAAGCAAAGCGTTGTGCACCTCTCTGGCACTCAAAGGGTTAATAAACTGGCAACAGAAACTTCTCAATGTAATTTGGAGATATCTGCAAAAACTAAGCAAACAAGCAGCCTATGTCACCTTGTATTCCCAGGCTTTCTCCCTTCCTGGAAATCACCAGCAGTTAAACACAGTACTATGACATCATAGTGGATTTGAATTGTCCTTAGGAAGATAAAACAAATTGGCAGAGACTTCAACATGGATGAAGGCACCAGAGACCTGGTGCAATGTTTGTTTTTTCCTTTCATCCTTTGAGTGCCAAAGGGAGAACGCAAAGCCTTGCAAAGCAAAGCGTTGTGCACCCCTCTGGCACTCAAATGGTTAATAAACTAGCAACAGAAACTTTTCAATGTATTTGGAGATTTCTGCAAAAACTAATCAAACAAGCAGCCTATGTCACCTTGTATTCCAGGCTTTCTCCCTTCCTGGAAATCACCAGGCAGTTAACACAGTACTATGACATCATAGTGGATTTGAATTGTCCTTAGGAAGATAAAACAAATTGGCAGAGACTTCAACATGGATGAAGGCACCAGAGACCTGGTGCAATGTTTTTTTTCCTTTCATCCTTTGAGTGCCAAGGGGAGACGCAAAGCCTTGCAAAGAAAAGCGTTGTGCACGCCTCTGGCACTCAAAGGGTTAATAAACTAGCAACAGAAACTTCTCAATGTAATTTGGAGATTTCTGCAAAAACTAAGCAAACAAGCAGCCTATGTCACCTTGAATTCCAGGCTTTCTCCCTTCCTGGAAATCACAGGCAGTTAAACACAGTACTATGACATCATAGTGGATTTGAATTGTCCTTAGGAAGATAAAACAAATTGGCAGAGACTTCAACATGGATGAAGGCACCAGAGACCTGGTGCAATGTTTGTTTTTTCCTTTCATCCTTTGAGTGCCAAAGGGAGAACGCAAAGCCTTGCAAAGCAAAGCGTTGTGCACCCTCTGGGCACTCAAAGGGTAAATAAACTAGCAACAGAAACGTCTCCATGTAATTTGGAGATTTCTGCAAAAACTAAGCAAACAAGCAGCCTATGTCACCTTTTATTTCCAGGCTTTCTCCCTTCCTGGAAATCACCATGCAGTTAAACACTGTACTATGACATCATAGTGGATTTGAATTGTCCTTAGGAAGATAAAACAAATTGGCAGATACTTCAACATGGATGAAGGCACCAGAGACCTGGTGCACATGTTTTTTTTTCCCTTTCATCCTTTGAGTGGCCAAAGA
>JBBDGT010000297.1:0-84642 GCA_037306005.1 Rhinophrynus dorsalis | reverse complement strand
TTATACCACTAGACTGTAATATCCTTGGGACAGGTCTGACCATTATACCACTAGACTGTAATCTCCTTGGGACAGGTCTGACCATTATACCACTAGATTGTAATCACCTTGGGGCAGGTCTGACCATTATACCACTAGATTGTAATCTCCTTGTGGCAGGTCTGACCATTATACCACTAGACTGTAATCTCCTTGGGACAGGTCTGCCCATTATACCACTAGATTGTAAACTATTTGATGCAGGATTGACCATTATACCACTAGATTGTAATCTCTTTGGGACAGGTCTGTGCTAATATGTTGAAGGGGGCACTCTATGTCGTATTTCTATGATGTATACTTTATTCTACACTGCTTTTGTTCAAACAACGATGGGTTTGAAACGTCTTTGTTGCTTCTACTCCTCAACCTCTGAGGCACAGGATTTCTGACTTAAAATGTATTAGCAAAACAGGTGCTTATACTGAGCGTGGGTAATAGAATACTACTTGCATGTGGTTTTAGTTGTTTCCTATGGGCTTTTTTTGACTGGCAGTGTGTATAATTACTGTTGATTTTGTTTTCACAAGTTGCGTAATAGGATACTAAAACCTGACTTAAAAAAACACAGCGCCTGGTTTTATTTAGCGCTGGTAATAGAATCAAACCCATGATGAGGTATATTGCATTGGAAGAAGGTACCATTGACCTTATGGTTTAACTGGGTGTTTGGAATGGGTACCTTGTCTGTGGTTTTGTATTTTTATTCAGGGCACTCCCTATCATCAGTTGTTTTAAACTGGGAGGTTTTCTGAAGGAGTGTAAGGGAGGCAGCATGCCAAGAATATCTGGAAAGAAATAACACAGCCATGGAACTGGTAACAAAACTTATACAGTTTATACTCACAATTACTTCAAATTTGGACAGGATCTCTACCTTCAGAAAATGGGGACTGCAATTGCTCCCTGAATGGAACTACGAAATGCCAACCTGTTTATGGCAAAAATAGAAGAGGATTTCCTGTCCACCTGCCAGAAAAAAACCCTGGTCTATCTCCGCTACATAGATGATATTCTTATCATCTGGATGACCAAATTCCATGAAAGCTACAACGCATTCCACCCCAATATCAACCTAACACTCAGTCACTCAATACATTCCACCCCAATATCAACCTAACACTCAGTCTCTCAATACATTCCACCCCAATATCAACCTAACACTCAGTCACTCAATACATTCCACCCCAAAATCAAACTAACAGTCACTCAATACATTCCACCCCAATATCAACCTAACACTCAGTCACTCAATACATTCCACACCAATATCAACCTAACACTCAGTCACTCAATACATTCCACCCCAGTATCAACCTAACACTCAGTCACTCAATACATTCCACCCCAATATCAACCTAACACTCAGTCACTCAATACATTCCACCCCAAAATCAAACTAACAGTCACTCAATACATTCCACCCCAATATCAACCTAACACTCAGTCACTCAATACATTCCACACCAATATCAACCTAACACTCAGTCACTCAATACATTCCACCCCAGTATCAACCTAACACTCAGTCACTCAATACATTCCACCCCAATATCAACCTAACACTCAGTCACTCAATACATTCCACCCCAATATCAACCTAACACTCAGTCACTCTATACATTCCACCCCAGTATCAACCTAACACTCAGTCACTCAATACATTCCACCCCAATATCAACCTAACACTCAGTCACTCAATACATTCCACCCCAATATCAACCTAACACTCAGTCACTCAATACATTCCACCCCAGTATCAACCTAACACTCAGTCACTCAATACATTCCACCCCAGTATCAACCTAACACTCAGTCACTCAATAAATTCCACCCCAATATCAACCTAACACTCAGTCACTCAATACATTCCACCCCAGTATCAACCTAACACTCAGTCAGTCAATACATTCCACCCCAGTATCAACCTAACACTCAGTCACTCAATACATTCCACCCCAGTATCAACCTAACACTCAGTCACTGAATACATTCCACCCCAGTATCAACCTAACACTCAGTCACTCAATACATTCCACCCCAGTATCAACGTAACACTCAGTCACTCAATAAATTCCACCCCAATATCAACCTAACACTCAGTCACTCAATACATTCCACCCCAGTATCAACGTAACACTCAGTCACTCAATACATTCCACCCCAGTATCAACGTAACACTCAATGTAAAGCTCAACTCTCTAACAAAGTCAATAACGAGTGGTCTTCTTGAGTCTGGGGTGCGCTGGTTGGTGAGTGTGGCTTTGGAGGGTAGGTAGTGCTGTATATACCCTTGCTGCGGCAGAGCTGTAGTTAAAGATGTAGGCTGTGAACCCTGATAGCTAGATGGGCACACACAGTCACCACTGGAGGCAAACCACTCAGTAAAAATGGACACTAGCTGAGGCCCTGTAAGAGTAGTCAAACAGAGAAAGTCAATGAAAGGCAGAGCCAATGCCAGACTGGAGGAACTTGGAAAGTAGTAGCTGTTTGAGTAGAGTTGTATTCGTAGACAGGCCGGGGTCGGTGTCACAGCTTACTTTGGTTCCAGCACCGCCGCTTCAGGCTCGAAATGACGCTTCGGCGTCATGCCACATGGATTGATGCAGGATTATGGCAGAGGTTGGACGCATCAGAGCAAGATGTGTCATCTGCAGGCACGAGGCTTCAGAATGAAGCAGGCCTCTGTTTTATGTGTTGCTTCCTGTAGTCTCCTCCTACCTACTTCCTTCCTCTGAGCTGCTCCTCCTACTTCCTGAATAGGGGTTTAAAGAGCAGACTGAGTCCTGACTCAGTTTCCCTTGCATTGTTGTACAATACAGTTCTATTACCTTTGGGCTCTGTGTATGACTTGGCTTGTCTGACCATCAAATCTGGTGCTGACCGGTGGCTCTGTCTGACTATTCTCCTGCCTTATCCTGTGTATAGCAAACACCCAATCTGGTGCAGACCTGGGGCTCTGGATGACTAACTGAACTGTGTATGACCTGGCTTGTCTGACTATCCAGTCTGGTGTGGACCTGGGGCTCTGGTAGACTAGCTTATACTGACTGCAGGCGTGAGTCAGATATCCGCTTCCTATTACTGACTGCAGACGTGAGTCAGATATCCGCTTCCTATTAGTGACTGCAGGCGTGAGTCAGATATCCGCTTCCTATTAGTGACTGCAGGCGTGAGTCAGATATCCGCTTCCTATTACTGACTGCAGGTGTGAGTCAGATATCCGCTTCCTATTACTGACTGAAGATGTGAGTCAGATATCCGCTTCCTATTACTGACTGAAGATGTGAGTCAGATATCCGCTTCCTATTACTGACTGAAGATGTGAGTCAGATATCCGCTTCCTATTACTGACTGCAGGCGTGAGTCAGACATCCGCTTCCTATTACTGACTGCAGGCGTGAGTCAGAGATCCGCTTCCTATTACTGACTGCAGGCGTGAGTCAGATATCCGCTTCCTATTACTGACTGCAGGCGTGAGTCAGATATCCGCTTCCTATTACTGACTGCAGGCGTGAGTCAGATATCCGCTTCCTATTACTGACTGCAGGCGTGAGTCAGATATCCGCTTCCTATTACTGACTGCAGGCGTGAGTCAGATATCCGCTTCCTATTACTGACTGCAGACGTGAGTCAGACATCCGCTTCCTATTACTGACTGCAGGCGTGAGTCAGAGATCCGCTTCCTATCACTGACTGCAAGCGTCAGTCAAATATCTGCTTCCTATTACTGACTGCAGGCATGAGTCAGATATCCGCTTCCTATTACTGACTGCAGGCGTGAGTCAGATATCCGCTTCCTATTACTGACTGCAGACGTGAGTCAGATATCCGCTTCCTATTACTGACTGCAGGCGTGAGTCAGAGATCCGCTTCCTATTACTGACTGCAGGCGTGAGTCAGAGATCCGCTTCCTATTACTGACTGCAGGCGTGAGTCAGATATCCGCTTCCTATTACTGACTGCAGGCATGAGTCTGATATCCGCTTCCTATCACTGACTGCAGGCGTGAGTCAGATATCCGCTTCCTATTACTGACTGCAGGCGTGAGTCTGATATCCGATTCCTATCACTGACTGCAGGCGTGAGTCTGATATCCGATTCCAATTACTGAGTGCAGGCGTGAGTCAGATATCCGATTCCAATTACTGACTGCAGATGTGAGTCAGATATCCGCTTCCTATTACTGACTGCAGATGTGAGTCAGATATCCGCTTCCAATTACTGACTGCAGGCATGAGTCTGGTAGCCTGCCCGTGGTTCTGAACCTAGGCATAGTGTTCCTGCTTCTGTTCCATTCCAGTTCCTGTTCCTGTTCCTGCAGAGACGACCAGTGGCTTCAGCCTAGTCTCTAGCAGTGAGGTCAATCTGGGCAGCTTACTATTTCTGATAGTAATACTTGCTGGCTTGTGACCCTCTGCTTATTCCTGCTACCTTACTACTGTGTGCTACCTTTGTTGTTATTCAATAAATAGCATTTTACTATACCGTACTGACTCCTGAATATTTCTGGGGAACCGTGACAGTGTGCAAGGGCCATGAATTCAGACGGTACTAATAATGCAGTTCTTCAAAGCATCCTGGACAGGATGGAGACATTGGATCAACGTATAGACCAATTGTCTTTTGCCATACAAACCTTGTTGCAGCGCACAACACAACTTGAACGCTCTAAGCCACAAGTGGTGGCCACTCCCATTCCCTCCCAGGCACCAGTGGTTCAAACCTCTTCTGATGCAGGCACGATCAAGGGGTTTAGTATTGGGATGAGCGCTAAATATTAAAAATTAATAATAATCCAGCCCTCTATTATGTAGTACATATGTGGCAACGCAAATCCAAGTACAGAACTATTTATTAAGACAACACAATAATAATACAATATAAAATGTATACAATATCTAAAAACTCTAAGGACAATAATACACTTAGCCACCTAAACAGTCCCAAGAATAGGTCATAGGGAGCAGTATAAAAAATTGCCTGGTTTATCCTTTAAATAAAGATAAAAGATAAAAAATATAGATATAATTAGAGGGTAATATATGTGTTCCTGTGGGGGTATTATTGTGGCAAGGCAAACATAGTAAGTATAATGAATATTTTAATTATTATCATTTGAGAGAGTTTAGGGTTAAAGGTTTTAAGTGATCACAGCTGATCATTGTTATATTAAGAAGGGGTGTATCTGAGGACTATTTAATCACACTGCTGGGAGAGGTTCCCATCCCTGATGAAGTGCCCAGGAGGCAGGAAACGCGTTGGAGAATAGCCACTTTGCAGTATTGAGGTCCTAAGGATAGCCTTTGGAAAAATTCCCGGTGAGCACGAAGAAACAAACATCATACAACAGTGCTGGTTACCGGAGAGGCACCTTTTGAAATAGAGCGCTAGCTACATAGTAGCAAAAGATTGTTTATCTGAGCCAGAACACGCTCTGCCCGCGTCACATCCGGCTACACGATCGGGGAAGCCCTAGGATTACTACCCGGTAGAGCGAGGAGGGCTGCGAGTAAACATATCAAGCAGCGGCCGCCACCGGAGGGGCACACCGTGTGGACAGTAAACAGGTCAGTGAGACATTGTAGCGAATTACTATAACAGACGGGGGAGTTGTGTCAGAAGCTCAGCAACTAATTGTTACATAAGAAGCGCTGATTACAAGGACTGTTTCCATAGGACCATACGGCGATTGAATTGCAGACCTATTCTTGGGACTGTTTAGGTGGCTAAGTGTATTATTGTCCTTAGAGTTTTTAGATATTGTATACATTTTATATTGTATTATTATTGTGTTGTCTTAATAAATAGTTCTGTACTTGGATTTGCGTTGCCACATATGTACTACATAATAGAGTGCTGGATTATTATTAATTTTTAATATTTAGCGCTCATCCCAATACTAGATATATTTTTTTGCATTAGATCCCCACACATCGATCTAGGGATTGTAGCAGCTTCTATAGATATCTCTTTCAATTAAGGTCTTACGTACCTGCAAACAAGGGATATTAACCTCTGGAGCGCCAGTTTCCCTTCTAATTTTTGGACGATCAAGGGGTTATCTGGTTTCGCTCAGCTCCCACAGCGGTATGGTGGTGACCCAGATTGTTGCCATGGTTTCTTCAATCAACTTGGCATATACTTAGAGATGGTTCTGCATTCATTTCCTTCTGAGAGCAGTAAGGTTGGCTTTCTGATTTCTCTCCTCACTGGTAGGGCATTGACCTGGTCTAACCCATTGTGGGAAACTGACAAGCCCATTGTGTATAACTTTACGGAGTTTGTGGACTCCTTCAGGAGAGTTTTTAATAGGCCAGGCCGCGTGGTCTCGGCTTCTAAGAACCTTATGACCATTCGTCAGGGCGCACGTACTGTGGCAGACTACTCCATTGAATCTCGCGCTCTGGCTGCGGAAGTAGGCTGGAATAATGAGGCCTTGGTAGCCACCTTTTCCCATGGGCTGTATGACACCTTGAAAGATGAAATCGCGACGCAAGATTTACCTAATGATTTGAACAAACTGATTTCATTTTGTATCCTGATTGATACCAGACTCAGGGGGAGACTCTTGTTTAGGGAGAGCTTGAGGAGGCCCTCGGGCAGATGGTCTTCTCATTCTTCTGGCCCACCCTATCCTCCCTTGCCTCCCATGCCTCCTGGGGTTGTTTCAGACGGTTGCAAACCTATTCAAGTTGATGCCATTGTCAGTGAGAGAACCCTGTTTCATGAGCGTCTGTGGAGGCCTCCGGGTAGATTATCCTCTCATCCTTCTGACTTACCTCCCACACCTCCTGTACTGGCCTCTAAGGGCACTGAACCCAGCCAAGCGGGTCTTACCCGGCTTTCGAAGGAGGAGAGGGCCTTCCGGAGGAGGGAAGGACTTTGTCTGTACTGTGGAGGATCTGGACACTTGTTGCGGTCCTGTCAAGTCCGTCCAGGGCGGGGGCAAATCATTGGCGGCATTTAACTTTCCCCAGAGAATGTTTTGAATAAGCCCATCTTGAAGGCCTGCTTTTTTTGGGCAGATAAGTCAATCTCAGTTCCAGCGTTACTGGACATGGGGGCCACTGTCAGCTTTATCGATGCAGAATGTGCAGCCAGTAATAATATCCCTTTGCAGCCGCTTGCTTCTCCTCTGGGCGTAGAAGCCATTGATGGGCTTGTCTTGTCTGTCATGTCCTATAAGACTCACTCACGCTATGGCTCCACTCCTCCCAGAGGAGTATGACACATTTAAAGCCGTCTTTAGCGAAAGTAAGGCTGGGTCCTTACCACCACATAGGCCTTACGACTGTTCTTTGGAATTGTTGCCTGGTACCGCACCTCCTAAGGGTCGTATCCACCCCTTATCTGTGGAGGAAAATAAGGTTATGGAGGAGTATGTTTCAGATGCGCTGGCAAGAGACATCATTCGTAAATCCGCATCCCCCGCTGGTGCTGGATTTTTTTTTGTTAAGAAAAAGGACTACGTTCGTGCATTGACTTTCGTGGTCTAAACAAACTGTTGGTCAAGAATTCATATCCCATACCTATGATTACTGTAACTCTTCGACCGGGTTACAGGGTCTAAGGTATTCACAAAACTTGATCTGAGAGCTGCTTACAAGTTTGTGTGAATAAAAGAAGGGCATGAATGGAAGACAGCTTTTAATACTCGGAGTGGGCACTATGAATTCTTGGTCATGCCCTTCGGTTTGTGCAATGCCCCTTCTGTCTTCCAGGAGTTCATCAATGATGTCTTAAGAGAACTTCTACAAAGTTGCGTTTTTGTCTATTTGGATGACATCCGGTAATGGTTTTATCAGACACTCAGACCAGAGGTAAAAAATAAAACACGGTTTTATTGAGAACAAATGAGGAACACGGCCCCCTAAGGGCAGAAATAGGTAATGACACGTAACTGAAGGCAATATGGTAGTATAGCAGACACAGTATGGATAAGGAGCAATACTGTACAAAGCAATGGAACAGAGTATAGCAAGGGTTAAAGTCCAAGGCAAGTAATCAGTCTCTGATGTGGTATGTAAAGACAACACCCAGTAGAGGACAAGAGCAGCCAGAGACTGAGGTGCGAGGTGGAGAGCACTTAGTAGTGAGTCCAAACAGGAGTCCTCAAAGGACTGGCAATATGCAAGACCAACCACTTGTGCTAGAGCTTAAATGGTACAAGAGCCAAGAGAACTCTGCCGTGAGTAACAGGATTAACAACACTGCGTGAGCTGAATGGGACCAGAGCCAACGGCACCCTTCCGGTGCTGAACGGGTTAATGACACTGCGAGAGCTGAATGGGACCAGAGCCAGTAGCACCCCTTGGTGCGTCAGCGGATACACACACTGCAAGAGCTGAATGGGACCAGAGCCAGTAGCACCCCTTGGTGCGTCAGCGGATACACACACTGCAAGAGCTGAATGGGACCAGAGCCAGTAGCACCCCTTGGTGCGTCAGCGGATACACACACACTGCAAGAGCTGAATGGGACCAGAGCCAGTAGCACCCCTTGGTGCGTTAATGGATACACAACACTGCCAGAGCTGAGTAGGACCAGAGCCAGTAGCACCCTTCCGGTGCGTAAATGGAACGAGTGTATTGCAAGAGCTATCGGTATCACAGTTAACGGAAGCGACAACTGCTCTGCAAGTATAGAGGACAGGCTCGGAAATGAAGGCAACCAGCACAGCAAGTGTTAACGGGAGGCTCTGTGACGGAGGCAACAATCTCAGCAAGTGTTAATGGATGGCCCAGTATCTGAGGCAGCAAGCCCTGTAAGTGTTAACGGACAGGCTCGGTAACAGAGGCAACAAGCTCAGCAAGTGTTAACGGATAGGCCCAGTATCTGAGGCAACAAGCTCAGCAAGTGTTAACGGACAGGCTCGGTAATGGAGGTAACAAGCTCAGCAAGTGGGAGGTCAGCATATACTGCTCAAGATAAACAGTTCACAATGTCGCCAAGCGACATAGACGAGATCTCCCTGGAACACGATCACAGGAAACCAGTCACGAAGCAGGAACATCAGCCAGGCTGGGTCATTCACGGAGAAGGAACCAGTAGAATAGTCAGACAAGCCAAATCCGTACACAGGCACGCAGGAATACAGCAACGGAAGCACTGGTACTGGAACACCACGAAAGGGCACCTAACAGGTGCCAGAGGCCCGGTATAAGAAGGCCACACTGGGCGGGCATAAGCAAGCTCTACCAATAGGAACACACCACAGCAGAGAGTGACAGAAAATCACGGGAACCATGATACATCCTCATTCACTCACCGACGCTGGAGATCCATCTCTCTGATGTATCCACAGTCTTGAGCCTATTACGTGAGAACAACTTGTTTTGCAAACTGGAGTGAATTTCATACTCCACAAGTAACGTTTCTGAGGTATGTCATTTCCGCTTCCGGGTTCGCCATGGACTCTCAAAAGTTGCAGTACTGGAATGGCATTGTCTTATGGGACTCAAAGCAATCCAAATATTTTTTGGGTTCACGAATTACTACAGAAAATTAATAAAAAACTTCTCTGCTATTAAAGGGGCCAAGACCTCTGAATGTTCCCATATATTATCATGGCTTTTGAAAATCTGAAGGCAGCTTTTGCTGCAGCCCCGATATTGGTGCATCCCAACCCCTCCCTGCCCTTTACCCTGGAGGTTGACGCATCCGAGACTGGAGTGGGCGCCCTGTTATCACCATGTTCAGCTCCTGGGGAGGCCTTGCGCCCTTGTGGGTATTTCTCTAGAAAACTGTCCAAAGCAGAGATGGTATATCAAATAGGGGGCAATTATCCTGGCTCTGAAAGAATGGAGACACCTTTTGGAGGGCATTAAATCTCCTACCCTGATTCTGATCGATCACAAGAATCTCATTTACCTTTCTGAGGCTATGCGCTTCTCTTCCAAGCAAGCCAGATGGGCGCTGTTCCTTTCCCGGTTTAATTTTGTGGTCTTCTATCTTCAGGGCTCTAAAAATGTGAAGGCAGACGCATTGTCTCGCCAGTTTTGCAGCCTTTCCAGGGAAGAGGTTCCACCTCCCCGGATCATTCCAGCAGATCACATCCTTGCTACTATACAAACCTGTATTACTTCTCCTCTGGGAGAGGAGATCTTAGCTGCCCAAGTGGCAGCACCTGCGGACAAACCTGACAGCCGTTGCTTTGTGCCAGCGCAGTTGCGCATTAAGCCATTGGAGACCTATCATGCCTCAAAAATTGCTGGCCACATTGGTCGCGACCAACTGATTTGGTCTTAGTCTCGAGTATTCTGGTGGCCTAGTCTCCGTTCCGATTGTGCTGCTTTCACGGCTGCTTGAATGACACGTGCTCAGAATAAGTTACCCCGACATCTGTCGGTTGGCCTGCTCCAGCCAGTGGCCAACGGGGAACACCCTTTGTCTCATCTATCGATTGATTTTATGGTTGACCTTCCTAGGTTCCTGGGCTGTACGGTCATACTGATGATAGTGGACAAATTTTTGAAGATGGCTCACTTCGTACCACTTAAGAGTTTACTTTCCGTGCGGGAATTGGTGGTAGTATTCGCTAAGGAGGTTTTCTGACTACATGGCATACCCAAGGTAATCGTGTCCGATAGAGGAAGCCAGTTTGTGTCCTGTTTCTGGAGGTTTTTCTGTACTCAGATGGGAATTCAGTTGGCATTCTTCTCCGCGTACCACCTGCAGTCTAACGGTGCGGCAGAGAGGTCGAACCAAGCCTTAGAACAGTTCTTTCACTGCTATATCTCTGACCACCATGATAATTTGGCTATCCTGTTACCTTGGGCGGAGTTTGCCAGGAATTGTGCTGTTAACACTTTTACTCAGAGCTCTCCGTTCTTGGTCAACTATGGGTTCCAACCCTCGGTTCTTCCTGAGACCTTTCAAACACATGCGATTCCGGCTCTTGACGAGCATTTGAGGGCACTCCGTTCCTCTTGGGTTCGGGTTCAGCATACCCTATGTGGTTTCGTGCATCGACAAAAAAGGCAGGCAGATTGTATATGATTGCCAGCACCTACCTTCCAAGTAGGAGACAGAGTGTGATTGTCTTCCCATAACTTGCTTTCCAGGTTCCTTGTAACAAATTGGCTCCTCGATTCACTGGTCATTTCTGTGTGTTGCGCAAGATTAACTCGATGGCTTATGCATTGGAACTTATATGCTCATTCATAATGACTTCCATGTTTCCCTGTTGAAGCCCTTGGTCTGCAACCGATATACTTCAACTCCCGTCTGTCCTGCTGCCATGAGGGTTGCAGATCATGAGGAGTATGAAGTTCAAAATATTCTGGACTCTCGTTTGGTTTGAGGGCGCCTACAGTACTTTATTCATTGGAAGGCATATGGTCCAGAGTAGCGCTCCTGGATTCCAGCTGATGATGGATTCCAGCTGTCTTGGTACACAGATTTCATGCTCACTTTCCTGACAAACCCCAGCAGGCTCCACGGAGGGAGGGCCTTTAAGGGGGGGGGGTACTGTCACAGCTTACCTTGGTTCCAGCACGGCCGCTTCAGGCGATGCTCGAAATGACGCTTCGCTGTCAGCTGCCATCCATGCCGCACGTATTGATGCAGGATTATGGCAGTGGTTGGATGCATCAGAGCAAGATGCATCATCTGCAGGTGCAAGGCTTCTGAATGAAGCAGGCCTCTGTTTAATGCCACGCTTCCTGTAGTCTCCTCCTACCTATTTCCTCCCTCTGAGCTGCTCCTCCTACCTACTTCCTGAGGAGGGGTTTAAAGGGCAGACTGAGTCCTGACTCAGTTGCCCTTGCATTGTTGTACAATACAGGTCTGTTTCCTTGAGCTCTGTGTATGATGCGGCTTGTCTGACCATCCAATCTGGTGCTAACTTGTGGCTCTGTCTGACTATTCTCTTGCCTTATCCTTATAGTGGACACCCAATCTGGTGCAGACCTGTGGCTCTAGCTAACTACCTGAACTGTGTAAGACCTGGCTTGTCTGACTATCCTCTCTGGTGCTGACCTGTGGCTCTGTCTGACTATTCTCTTTTTTGTCCCCTGTACCTAGCAGACACCCAATCTGGTGCGGACCTGGGGCTCTCGTAGACTAGCTCCAATACTGATTGCAGGTGTGAGTCAGATATCCACTTCTTCTTACTGACAGCAGACGTGATTCAGGTATCAGCTTCCTATTACTGACTGCAGGAGTGAATCTGGAATCCTTCCCGTGGTTCTGAACCTAGACATCGTGTTCCTGCTCCTGTTCCATTCCAGTCTCTGTTCCTGGTTCCTGCAGAGACTACCAGTGGCTTCGGCCTAGTCTTTAGCAGTGAGGTCAATCTTGGCATCTTATTATTTCTGATAGTAGCGCTTGCTGGCTTGTGACCCTCTGCTTATCCCTGCTGACTTGCTACTGTGTGGTACCTTTGTTGTTATTCAATAAATTGCATTTTACTATAGCATACTGACTCCTGAATATTTCTGGGGAACTATGACAGTCGGATGCTGAGAAGTTGAAATAACAGGATAGTTGAAACTTAGCCGAGGTTGGATGCCGTGAAGTCAAAAAAACAGGATAGTTGAAACTTAGCTGATGTTGGATGCCGTGAAGTCGAAGTAACAGGATAGTCGAAAATTAGCTGAGGTTGGATGCTTTAGTGTTGGTTGAGCAGGGTTGGTCATAGTTGAGCTGAAGTCTGTACCAGAAGAGGACAGGCCGAGTTAAGATGCTGGAATATTGAAAGAGATGGATAGCCGAGACTGGTTGAGGTCTGGTGTTGAGAGAGCTGGATAGTCGAGAGTAGACCGAGGTCAGATGCCAGATGATCAAGAAAGCTGAGAGTGGGCCAAGGTCTGGTGCCGAGAGAGCTGGATAGTCAAGATTAGGCTGAGGTCAGATGCCGGGTAATCGCAGGAACAGAACAACAGGCTATAAGCCAGGTCGGAGACAAGCCAAGGTCAAATCTCTGGAACAAAGAACAGGAACAACTGCAAATTAGAAATAGAAGAAAACCAGGTGGATAAACACAAATCAACCAATCAGAGATTTCTGGGGAAGAGAGCTAAGGCATGGACGTGACAGTGCTCCCCCTTCACGACCAGACTCTGGATGGTCAGATCTAGACCGGCAGATAGCCCTCACAAGAGCTGGTGAATGAACATCGGAAGCTGGTACCCAGGTCTGCTCTTCAGGTACTTACCCGTTCCAGTCGATCAAATACTGTAACCTCCCACAAACACATAAATAAGCCAATATCTTCTGGACCTCATATTCATGGTGGTCACCTACAACCACTGAAGGTAGATGTTTCACCTGAGAAGAGAAATGGTTTTTAAGCACTGGCTTCAATAATGATACATGGAATGTATCCAAAATCTTCCTAGTAGAGGGAAGATCAAGGGAGTATGTGACTGGCACGAGTCAGGCAGAACCAGGAGTCCGACGGTATAGTTAATATAACCTTTATTATGAGAATAACAGTAATGCAATATAATATATACAAACAGTGGGTGATCGAAAAGGCGAGTACTGTATCAGGAATAGCAGTCTCCCAATATCACCACCACAGAGTCCGAGACTAGGCCTCAGCCTGCTGGAGTCTCGCGGTAAGGTAAAGCCCAAGAGTGATACTGACTCAGCCTGCAGTCAGTAGCTGGGAGTCTGCTAGCCCCAGGTCAATACTAGGAAGGTTGTCTGAATAACGGAACCAATCCTAGGAGCGAACAGACAGGGCCTTCTAGTAAGCACCAGATAGGATAGTCAGACAAGCCAAAGTCATACACGGAGCGGGTAGTCAGCCAGATCCACAGGTTTGCACCAGATAGAATATCCACTGAAGCGATGGAATGCTGGATGCGCAGTGGACAGAGCCCCAAGTCAACACCAGAGTGGGTAGTCAGACAAGCCTAGGTCATACACAGAGTGGGTAGTCAGCCAGAGCCACAGGTTTGCACCAGAAAGGATATCTGAGCCAAATCGGAACGCACAAGGAGAATAGTCAGACAGAGCCACAGGTCAACACCAGAATGGATGGACAGACAAGCCGGATCATACACATGAATCAGGAACACTAGATAATGAACTGCTCAGAACACCAACATAAGGGACCAATCAGATGCCTCCCTGATGGTATTGCATGATGGATAAGTATCTGCCTGTACTTCTCAGCATTGAGAAGACCATTAATTCGGACCATATCCCCAACTCAATTTGCAGAAATGAAGCTCCAAACTTGCAAGGAACCTCCACCATGCTTCACTGTTACTCATTCTTGTACCACTCTTCATCCCTTCACAAGCAAATTGCCTTCTGCTACAGCCAAATATTTAAAATTTTGACTCATCAGTCCACAGCACTAGCTTCCATTTTCTGCACCCCAGTCCCTGTGTTTTTGTGCATTGTTGAGTCACTTGGCCTTGTTTCCACATCAGAGGTATGGCTTTTGGCAGCAAGTCTTCTACGAAGACCACTTCTAACCTGAATTCTCCAGACACTAGATGGGTATAACAGGGTCCTATTGTTTTCTGCCAGCCTCTGAGCGGATGACACTGCTGGACATCTTCCAAATGTGGAGGAAAGTAAGCATGATGTGTCTTTCATCTGCTGCACTAAGTTTCCTTGGCCGACAACTGCGTCTACGGTCCTTAATGTTGCTGGTTTCTTTGTGCGTCTTCAAAAGAGCTTGGGCAGCACATCTGGAAACCCCTGTCTGCCTTGAAATTTCTGCCTAGGAGAGACCTTGCTGATGCAGTATAATTGCCTTGTGTTTTATTGCTGTCCTCAGTCTTGCCATGGTCAATGACTTTTGACATTAAAATGATAGTAATGCCTGCTGCTAATAAACTTTAATAATTTAGACATTTAAAATATAAATTCAATGATGTCTGTGTTGTCTCTCAAACTTGTATAGTTTGAGAGATATAAGGTTTTAAAGTTCCCCCCTCCCACCCCTCTCACTGACTAAGCTGCGCTATCTAAAAACAAATACTTCATTGGAACGGTCTACAAAGCGTTACAAATTAATAATATTGATTTGATTTAGATTGTTCTTCTGTTCACTCACTATGCATTTTGTTAATTAATAAAAAAAATAAACTACTTTACAGCATTTTTTCAGACCTGCCTAAAACCTTTGCATAGTACTCTATATATCTGAGAATCATTTTTATAGTTGAAAGGTTTTATGAGCAGAATCAGGGAATATGGATGGGGGGTAACATGGCCCCATCTCATGGACAGATGTGAGGAAACCTCCATGTGTTATAATTATCCTTTATTGCACATATTAATACTTGTTTCAGAGGTAAATCTGCTTTTGTCTGTGGACTGAACGGAAAGAAAATTCCAGCGTTCCCCTATCACAATTCCCCCTATTATTCCCTCCCTGAGACCTAATATCTAGATGTAAAGAGAAGTGAATCAGCTTCTAACCCTAGCTGTGACCTTTCCAATAAAGGCCAGACTGTAACAGCTATCCACACACTGACAGCTTCTATCCACACCCCTCACACACTGACTGGTGTCTGATCCAGGGGCTACCGTAACAAAAACCTATAGGATAAGGATCTCTGGCATCTCTACAGAATCTAAATGAGGGATAAGTAACATGTGGCTCCCCAGCAGTTGGGTCCGATGACTGAGTGAGGATGAGGGGAATCTGTTCCCAACAGCTAAAGGGTCAAATATTGTCTGGTCTACCAATAATCTAAATAATTATGTGAGATCATGGGCTGGATACCATTTGTCCAAGTGTTTAAAAACATACAGCTCTGCGAAATAAGTTGGAACTATATAAATACTATATAAATAAAGTATATTAACAATAGTCACTGTAAGAACACACAGGTACTATTAACACAAACTGCTATCTATTTTAAACAAACCTACTACTGTACACTTATCTTGTAATAAACACTTGTATATGTAAAGAAATCTACTACTGTGCACTTATCTTGTAACAAACACTTGTATATGTAAAGAAATCTACTACTGTACACTTACCTTGTAACAAACACTTGTATATGTAAAGAAATCTACTACTGTACACTTACCTTGTAACGAACACTTGTATATGTAAAGAAATCTACTACTGTGCACTTACCTTGTAACGAACACTTGTATATGTAAAGAAATCTACTACTGTGCACTTATCTTGTAACAAACACTTGTATATGTAAAGAAATCTACTACTGTGCACTTATCTTGTAACAAACACTTGTATATGTAAAGAAATCTACTACTGTGCACTTATCTTGTAACAAACACTTGTATATGTAAAGAAATCTACTACTGTACACTTACCTTGTAACAAACACTTGTATATGTAAAGAAATCTACTACTGTACACTTACCTTGTAACGAACACTTGTATATGTAAAGAAATCTACTACTGTACACTTATCTTGTAACAAACACTTGTATATGTAAAGAAATCTACTACTGTACACTTATCTTGTAACAACATTTGTATATGTAAAGAAATCTACTACTGTGCACTTACCTTGTAACGAACACTTGTATATGTAAAGAAATCTACTACTGTACACTTATCTTGTAACGAACACTTGTATATGTAAAGAAATCTACTACTGTACACTTATCTTGTAACAAACACTTGTATATGTAAAGAAATCTTCTACTGTACACTTATCTTGTAACGAACACTTGTATATGTAAAGAAATCTACTACTGTACACTTATCTTGTAACGAACACTTGTATATGTAAAGAAATCTACTACTGTGCACTTATCTTGTAACAAACACTTGTATATGTAAAGAAATCTACTACTGTACACTTATCTTGTAACAAACAGCTGTATATGTAAAGAAATCTACTACTGTACACATATCTTGTAACAAACACTTGTATATGTAAAGAAATCTACTACTGTACACTTATCTTGTAACAAACACTTGTACATGTAAAGAAATCTACTACTGTACACTTATCTTGTAACGAACACTTGTATACGTAAAGAAATCTACTACTGTACACTTATCTTGTAACGAACACTTGTATATGTAAAGAAATCTACTACTGTGCACTTATCTTGTAACAAACACTTGTATATGTAAAGAAATCTACTACTGTACACTTATCTTGCAATGAACATTTGTATATGTAAAGAAATCTACTACTGTACACTTATCTTGTAACAAACCGCTTTATATGTAAAGAAATCTACTACTGTACACATATCTTGTAACAAACACTTGTATATGTAAAGAAATCTACTACTGTACACTTATCTTGTAACAAACCGCTTTATATGTAAAGAAATCTACTACTGTACACTTATCTTGTAACAAACCGCTTTATATGTAAAGAAATCTACTACTGTACACTTATCTTGTAACAAACACTTGTATATGTAAAGAAATCTACTACTGTACACTTATCTTGTAACGAACACTTGTATATGTAAAGAAATCTAATACTGTGCACTTATCTTGTAACAAACACTTGTATATGTAAAGAAATCTACTACTGTGCACTTATCTTGTAACAAACACTTGTATATGTAAAGAAATCTACTACTGTGCACTTATCTTGTAACGAACCCTTGTATATGTAAAGAAATCTACTACTGTGCACTTACCTTGTAACGAACACTTGTATATGTAAAGAAATCTACTACTGTACACTTATCTTGTAACGAACACTTGTATATGTAAAGAAATCTACTACTGTACACTTATCTTGTAATGAAATGTAAAGAAATCTACTACTGTACACTTATCTTATAACAAACAGTTGTATATGTAAAGAAATCTACTACTGTACACTTATCTTGTAACGAACACTTGTATATGTAAAGAAATCTACTACTGTACACTTATCTTGTAACAAACCGCTTTATATGTAAAGAAATCTACTACTGTGCACTTATCTTGTAATGAAATGTAAAGAAATCTACTACTGTACACTTATCTTATAATAAACAGTTGTATATGTAAAGAAATCTACTACTGTACACTTATCTTGTAACAAACACTTGTATATGTAAAGAAATCTACTACTGTACACTTATCTTGTAACAAACAGTTGTATATGTAAAGAAATCTACTACTGTACACTTATCTTGTAACAAACACTTGTATATGTAAAGAAATCTACTACTGTGCACTTACCTTGTAACGAACAGTTGTATATGTAAAGAAATCTACTACTGTACACTTATCTTGTAACAAACACTTGTATATGTAAAGAAATCTACTACTGTACACTTATCTTGTAACAAACAGTTGTATGTGTAAAGAAATCTACTACTGTACACTTATCTTGTAACAAACCGCTTTATATGTAAATAAATCTTCTACTGTACGAGTATCTTGTAACAAACCGCTTTATATGTAAATAAATCTTCTACTGTACGAGTATCTTGTAACAAAGCGCTTTATATGTAAAGAAATCTTCTACTGTACATTAATCTTGTAACAAACAGTTTTATGTGTAAAGAATCCTAGTACTTTACACTTACCTTGTAACAAACAGTTGTATATGTAAAGAATCATAGTACTGTACACTTATCTTGTAACAAACAGTTTTATATGTAAAGAAACTTAGTACTTTACACTTATCTTGTAACAAACCTTTTATATGTAAAGAATCATAGTACTGTACACTTATCTTGTAACAAACAGTTGTATATGTAAAGAATCATAGTACTCTACACTTATCTTGTTACAAACGTTTATCAGTTTATGGTCCTGCCATTTGGGATGAAGAATACTACGGCAACTTTCCAGTGGATGATCGATCAGCTCCTCGATGTATGCCTGTGCATACCTGGATGACATTGCGATCTACAGCAACACTTGGGAGGAACACCTGCTCCACCTGAGTGTTGTGCTGGATCGCATCAGGACCACAGGACTGACCATAAAATCCGAGAAATGCAGTATAGGGATGTCAGAAGTCCAGTATTTGGGTCACCGGGTGGATAGATAGAAGCTGTCACCAGCTGGCCCACCCCCAGAACAAAGACCGAGGTTATGGCCTTCTTAGGTACGGCAAGGTACTGGCGTAGGTTTGTCTTCACTACAGCACCATAGCTAAGCCCCTGACGGACCTGACTTACAAGAACCTTCCCCCAACAGGTCCTGTGGTCTCCTGAATGTGACGCTGCTGTCACGGTAACCAGTTCTAATTGAAGGTCAGACACATGTATATATGATAAAAACCACCTTTATTAAAGATACAATAATAATGATATGAGAATACCCCAGCAATCCCCAGAATAAACAACTGACAGGCCAAGGTCCAATACCTAGACTGACACTGAACAGAGGTCTGTACTTCTCAGAGAGGAGTAATGAACCAGGCTAGGGTTCTTTCCCCTTAGGAATGGATAGGCACCCAATGGGATAGTCCTTATCGCACAGTACAGAACGGGGACAGTGGCAAACGGAGCAGAAGACATGGACTGAGTAGTCATCCAGAACCACAGGTCAGAACCGGTGTGGATAGTCAGACAAGCCAGGGACATACACGGAGCAATAGATAACTAGAGCCACAGGTCAGAACTGGTGTGGATGGTCAGACACGCTGGGGTCATACACAGTGCAAGTAGTCAACCAGAGCCACAAGTCAGAGCCATTGTGGATAGTCAGACAAGCTGGGGTCAAACAGAGAGAGATAAAACTAGAGCCACAGGTCAGAACAGGTGTGGATAGTCAGACAGGCCGGGGTCATACACGGAGCGAAAATGGAAGCCAAACCAGGGTCAAAACGAAGCGCAAACTAAGCGAGTAATCACAGGAACACCACGTAGAGGCAACTGGCCTTAGGCCCAGGGAAGTTCATATAGGCCCAAACAGAGGTGGGAATCAATTAATAAAATGTTGCGTGTGTATAAACAAGCTCCAGCGTTCAGAGACAGAACCGTGCACCTGCAACCGTGACCTTCATACAGAACAGCGAAAAGTAGCATGAGGGTAGCTTGCAGGCCAGATGCCAAAGACACTGTGATAGTACCTCTCCTTTAACGACCTCTTCCCCGCGGAAGAGGGACAGAACCAGCGGGATAGCAGGAGTGGAATGCACGGATAAGAGCTGGAGTCCCTTTTGGCCACCCAGGATCGTTCCTCTGGGCCATAGCCCTTCCAGTGAACCAGATATTGCACCTGGCCTCTGACTCTACACGAGTCCAAAATATTTTGCACCTCATATTCCTTGTGGTTCCTCGTGGTCCCCAACTCTGACAGGCCTGGGACGAACAGGAGCAGTAGTGTAATGGTTGCACATCAATGGTTTAAGTAGAGATACATGGAACACATTAGAAATGCACATGTTAGCTGGGAATTCCAGGGCATAGGCTACAGAGTTCACCCTAGAAGAACCTAAAAGGGGCCTACAAAACGAGAAGCCAGTTTCCTACAAGGGACCTGGAGATTAAGGTTGCGAGAAGGTAGCCACATTCTCTCTCCTACCAAGAACACCGGAGCTGGCAACTGTCTACGGTCTTATATCATTGCGTGGACCTTTGTAGGGATCTCTGAACCCGTACTCAAGTGGAGCAGAGTGCCCTCAAATGCTCGTCCAGAGCTGGAATGTTCTGTACCTCAAAGGATTCAGGAAGAAGAGAAAGTTGAAACACGTTATTTATCATAAACGGGGAGTTCTGAGAGGACAATATCACGGCACAATTCCTGGCAAACTCAGCCCATGGTAACAGGTTCACCCAGTTATCAAGATGGTCTGCAATGAAACAACGGAGAAACTGTTCCAGCGCCTGATTAAACCTCTCAGCAGCACTGTTAGACCGAGGATGGTAAGCCGAGGAGAAAGAGTTGGATACCCATCTGTCCGCAAAAAGACCTCCAAAAAACGATACATAAACTGACTCCCGCGATCTGAAACCACCACCTTGGGTATACTGTGGAGGCACACTTCTTCTCTGGCAAAAATCTCTGCCAATTTCCTCGCGGAGGGGAGTCCCTTCAGAGGTATGAAATGAGCCATTTTAGAAAATCGATATGCATTCATAAGGATGACCGTGTTTCCTTCAGAGACAGGCAGCTCCACCATGAAATCAATGGATAAGTGAGACCAAGGCCATTCCCCTTTCGGAACAGACTGAAGGAGCCCCCCGGAAGGTGTCTGGGGATCTTGGTCTGGGCACAAGTCACAAATGTGGCCACAAACGCAGAACAGTCTGCTCTAAGACTGCGCCACCAGAACTGTCTAGACATGGACTATATGAGTTGATCTCTACAAATGTGCCCAGCCGCCCTCGAGGCACGGTACGTCTCTAATAATTGCATACATAGAGATTCGGGCACAAAGCATCTACCACTAGACTTATCAATTGGTGATGATGCTTGTGTGGCCAATATCTCCTCTCCCAATGGAGAGGTAATACTTGTACGAATAGTATCCAATATCCTATCAGGGGGAATGGCAGGAGTTAGAGGACTCTCCTCCTCGGAATCTGCCCCGAACTGCCAGGAAAGGGCATCCGCCTTAATATTCTTAGTGCCCGGGAGGTAAGAAACCACATAGTTGAACCTCGACAGGAACAAGGCCCACCTGGCCTGTCGTGGAGATAACCTCTTGTCCTCAGACAGATATGTGAGGTTTTTGTGGTCTGTCAGAATCAAAATCGGAATTCTATCTCCTTCTAGTAGATGTCGCCACTCCCTTAACGAAAGAATAATGGCCAGCAGTTCGCAATCACCCACATCATACAGACTCTCAGTTTTAGAAAAAATTTTCAAAAAGAACCCTCACGGAAGCAAAAGTTTACTAGGCCCCATGCACTGGGACAGCAATACACCTACTCCAGACTCTGAAGCATTAACCTCCAGGGTAAAGGACAGGGTGGGATTCAGATGAGACAGAATAGGGGCTTTGGCAAAAGCGGACTTCAGGTCTTCGAAAGCTTGCAGGGCACTGGGTGACCAGTCCGAAGGATTAGCCCCCTTCTGAGTCATGTCCGTGAGGGGTTTCACCACAGTGGAGAAGTTTTGTATAAACTTCCTATAGTAATTTGTGAAACCTGGGAACCGCTGTATGGACTTCAAACCCATAGAAAGTGGCCAAAGCAAAACAGCAGAGAGTTTTTGCGGTTCCATGGCTAGACCGGAGGAGGAGATAACGTAACCCAAGAATGTCACATGGGATCTATGAAATTCACATTTTTCCAACTTGCAGAATAACTTGTTCTCCCTCAATAGCTGTAGGACCAAAGACACATAAGCCCGATGGGTCTCTAAGTTCGAAGAGTGGACGAGAATGTCATCTAGGTAGACCATGACACACCTTTGCAGTAAATCTCTCAAGACATAATTTATGAATTCTTGGAAGACAGCAGGAGCGTTGCACAATTTGAAGGGCATCACCAAATATTCATAGCAGGGCTTAAATGTCTGCATGGCCAAAGACAACTGATCAATGCTTTGATCCTGCGAGTTCATCCCGGGCAGGATGCTCGGAGAAGGTGGATTGCCTGTACCTTCAGTACTCACTGGCCCTTATATACTGTCACGGTATCCAGTACAAAATGAAGATCAGACACAAGTATAAATGATAAAAACCACATTTATTAAAGATACAAGTGTAAGGCTGATCTGGAGGACTATTTAAACCCTCTAGCCCCTTACTTCTGTCTCTTTTTGGGGGCCATTTGTCACAATAGAGTGTCAAATCGTCAGTATGTATTTTATCCAGTTAACTAGCACGCGTGTACTTTTAGACCATATGCATAAGATTATCGTTCAAACCACATCGCTTAACTAACCGTTCAGTCACTTAATACCTTGTCATATCTACATGTATGGACGCCACATTCAGGCGTACCTTCTCATAGTATGCTGCATTGCACAGATCCCATCGCATCATGGAAGTGACGTCACTCCAGATGTGACTAGGGTTGCCACCTTTTCTTCAAAAAAATACCGGCAATGGCATTCCCTCCATAGACTTAACATTGGACTGAAGCCAAATTTTTACCGGCCTGCCGGTAAAATACCGGCTGGGTGGCAACCCTAGATGCGACACTCCTTGTCGGGTAAATCGGTTAGTGTCGACACAGACTAGGCAACACGAAGCATTTACTCATATTTTGCAGCAAATCTATATTTGCTCAGAAGATCAACGTTCCTCTGCATTCCCCATTTCACTGGGCTGTGTGCCGGGGCCACATCAACTTTAACTATATAACATTGTATCACTTCCATTGTATAGCCTCATGGACAAACACCAAACTGCAGTAAACTAAACTGACCACTGATAATAACCACAATGCTGTGCGATGATACCAGGTATCTGAGTACTATGACGGTGAACAGTTCGATCTGTATACCGAATATCTCTGTGCGCTTAATGATGTACACATTGCCTGGTGTTATGGATCTGGTTATCTCTGTTCACGATAGTGACCAGGTACTGTTGATTCATTATGGACATAGGGCATTCAATTAAAACAGCACAGGTCTCTGCTACTGGGGGAATGTATGTTAGTGAAACACCTCAGGAGTTTTTCACACTGTGAATAAATTAACCAATTTCAGTTTTCTTGTTCACACATTCTTCTCAGAGGTCAGTATCATGATATGTCATTTCAATTATTGCTTATTACAGAACATCACTTATTAAATAAACAACAATAGTTTCTTTCATTTAGCATATGCAGGTTGAATAGAGTTATCCTGCCTGCAGGACCTGCTGATGGGGGTAATGCACGTAGACAGTAAAACATTTCATAAGATTCCAGACCGTGTTGAATGGCATTAACCTCAGCCAAGTATTCATCCTTCCTCGGTCTTAGACTTTAGCTGTGTCTGTAGGTATGAAAGTTTAAAGAGATGCCACTGGATATAAAGTACAAACAACGATGCAAGTAGACAATAGTCAATTGTTGTTGCTATACTTAGACCCTTTCAGTTTTAGTAGCTAAAATTTAGGACAGTTTTACCTCGTATTATGACTTGTCATTCTAAATTATTGCTTATTTCAGAACATCGCTCATTAAATTACAGAACCCCGTACTTGTCATAGGTATGGCTGGGTATTATTAGCTACTGTCCTCAATCATAGTCCAAACTTATCAAGTTCTATTTAACCTACAGCAGTCATTTTTCCTCCAGGTATCTGGCCATACAGAAGTCTTAATAAAGATCGGCTATTGTATCACATAGGTATGAAGACATCTCACTTATGCGATATCAGAATCTTATCCATTAAGAATTTGAACGCATACTTTATTTTCATGTATTTTTCAGTACCAGATGTACTAGGAGTCTTAGGGTTGGTCTATACACTATTTGATTTATTGCCTCGTTGCTCCAAGTTTACAACAATGGCACACAACCTCGCTGCAACTTCATATCCACAAGTAGATGCATGTCCTAATAGTCAACCTGAGCATAAAGTGCAGTCATTAAACACCTCTACATAGAGCTAGGCTACATAAAAAAACAAAAAAAACAACAAAAACTTTTATATATATATATATATATATATATATATATATATATATATATATATATATACACATATACACACACACACACACCATATATTGACAATTAATAGGATAACGGAACACATCTCATCGCTTATTATCACCAACCTTATCTACGATTGTTACTTATATGTAAGTCCATATCATTTTATCCACCATACGAGCACCTGCGCACTAGGTTCAGACCTTATTTTCCATTCCTCTTACCCACTCTTACCTCACAGCTGAGGCCAAAGGTCACTCTCACCTTACCTCACAGCTGAAGCCAAAGGTCACTCTCACCTTACCTCACAGCTGAGGCCAAAGGTCACTCTCACCTTACCTCACAACTGAGGCCAAAGGTCACTCCCATCTTACCTCACAGCTGAGGCCGAAGGTCACTCACACCTTACCTCTTAATGGAGGCAGAAGGTCACTCACACCTTACCTCTTAATGGAGGCAGAAGGTCACTCACACCTGACCTCTTCATGGAACCACTGCTCGCTCAACATTAGAATCAAGTCAGATTTCCTATTGTCTCTTCAATCTAGGATAAGGCTAATACAACCATTCTTTACGGGACCAGGGGTCATCCCTCAGCTTCCATGGTTAAGGTTACGTTGCCTTCTTCAGTAGAAGGATCAGTGTCATGCCAAGGAATGATTTGGCCTTTGAAGGCCCCTGGTATATATAAGTTGTTTGTTTATTTTTGTATGTGTATGTTATTCAAAGTGCACCAGTCCTAGGCCACAAAACTGAATGAGCAGATAACATCAGCAGAGCAGGACATATAGCATGCCATAAAATGCATTGGAACATTTGCTCTGAGCTCTGATGAGGGTTTAGCCAAGGGACAGCCAAATAATATGAAATAGGGAGAACATGTATATATAATGTAAAAATGTCCAGATTTTACCCTTTTGGTGGGTACCAAACATGCCAAGGAGTGGTGTTCCTGCTAGGAGTCACAGTAATAGCCACTTTGCAGCCAGTTAGACCCAGCATATTTAGTGCCCAGATAGTCACACAAATACGAGGAATGTGATTATCCTAACATTATAGAGGTGTGCTGTAAACTGCATGTTTTGGGAAGCCTTTTGATGTTTCAGGGAAAACTCTGCAGTAACATCCCTGACAGGTCTGCTTGAGTGGGCTGTAAACTGTCAGGCCAAACCCCTGACCCTCCCAGGGGGTGTGGCCTCTTAGAAGCAACTGTGGACTCCTATTTAATATGGGTCTTGGATAAAAAAACATGGAATTTAGTTCCCACAACGGCTCTTACATATATACTGATAAATGTGTGTAGAGATACATATATACAGATAAATTTATGTAGAGATTTCTTGTGTTTCTCCCATTTTATTTTATGCTTATGTGTAATCTGTATTTATGTATGTCCTTTATTTTTGTATTTTTGTACCCAGCACTGTGAAGCCTTTATTCAGATTAAATGTTCAATTAATCAGCTCTTGTCTCTGTTCTCTACTCTGAAGGAAGCTCAGGTAGCACCAGTTACAAAAGGGTTAATTCTATATGTCTGATTATTAAGGTGATTTTATACTGTATTTCTGTTGTGTTTGGGGTAACCGAAGACGCCCAGTTATAAAGTCTTGGTGGTGGCAGCAAATTGTAGTACTGGGTGATAGTGCAGGAGGGATTTCAGGGGTTAAATTGATGGCTGCTAGGAATAGTAACAGGTAACCAGGGGTCTGGCAATGTTAACCCTTTCACTCCCACACTCTCCCCATTGTCTCAGCAGGGCTTATACCCTTAGCTTGAATCACACCTTACCTCTTTACAGAGGCTGAAGGTCACTCACACCTTACCTCTTTACAGAGGCCAAAGGTCACTCACACCTTACCTCTTTATGGAGGCTGAAGGTCACTCACACCTTACCTCTTTATGGAGGCTGAAGGTCACTCACACCTTACCTCTTTACGGAGGCCAAAGGTCACTCACACCTTACCTCTTTACGGAGGCCAAAGGTCACTCACACCTTACCTCTTTATGGAGGCCGAGGTCACTCACACCTTACCTCTTTATGGAGGCTGAAGGTCACTCACACCTTACCTCTTAGTGGAACCACTGCTCGCTCAACACTAGAATCAAGTCAGATTTCCTATTGTCTCTTACGTCCAAAGTAGATTCTACCAGGACACTGTGATAGCCGCTTTCCAACAGCTAAAACATGGCCTAATCTCTGCGCCTGCACTGGCTGCTCCTGACCCAACCAAACATTTTTGTGTTCATACAGACGCCTCGCGGTGGAGCCTCGCATTACAAGCCTACAACGTTACAATGCAATACCTGCTGGGGAAACAAAGTGTCCCGGGAGGCAGATTTGGGGCCCTGAAAAACATTTCCAGGACAGCCCAAAACCGACACGTTAGGATCTAGCTGGGTCTGTCGGACTATGGGTCGGGGGGACCCTATCACAGGAACAGGGCCACCCTGACTGTGTGTGGAACCACATTTGGATTTTGCCCTTATGCCGTGGAGTTACCCCTGATTCCCTACCCCTGCCACAGGGGGTGATTGTCCCCTTTCCCCTGGTTCCTCTGCTTCCCCAGTGTACACTTTTCCCAGTCTTATCAGTCCTGGGGACCCCGGACCTCCAAAAGGCAAGAGTGATTCGTGCAAAACGTGTTCCTATTGTGAACGGCTCTGCTGGTACCGTCACAGTGTCATATGTATCTGTGGGTCTTGTGATCCCCAGTCAGTGTGGATTTGTACACAGATATGTGCATTACTACACAAAGACAAAGTCTTACATTTTATAAACTCGGATTTTTCTGCAATGGGTAAACACATAAACTATTTCTTAGTAATAACCTATTGCTTTATGGAGTGGAAGGACAATGGGAAGAACTATATTAGAATTCTCTAAGGTTGTTTGTCAGAAGCCGTCATGCGCAGTAGAGATGGCTGCGAGCACTGAACTCACGCCCAGTACAGACTGCCTGCGCCGCGGCTGATACCAAGCGGGACGTTCCAAATTCAAAACCGGAGTCCTTTCTGCGCACCGTACTTGGACTGCTGGGTCCCAGGAAGGTGCGCACAGAGGACTACGGTCTGAATTCGGAGCGCCCTGTTCCATATCAGCGGCGGTGCGGAAAGTCTGTACTGGACATGAGTGCAGAGCGGCCAGTGTTGGCCCGTGTACACAGGATTTATAACTAGTGATATTATAGTTTATCTGAATGTAGCCGCCGGCGTGTACACAAAGATAACAGACACATAAACACTATGTGGTTTCTCTAGTAAAGTGGCGTGGAAGGCACCTACATGTACAGACAGATATACAGACAGATATACAGACAGATATACAGACTACATATACAGACAGGTATACAGACTACATATACAAACTACATATACAGACAGATATACAGACTACATATACAGACAGATATACAGACAGATATACAGACTACATATACAGACAGGTATACAGACTACATATACAGACAGATATACAGACAGATATACAGACAGATATACAGACTATATATACAGACTATATATACAGACAGATATACAGACTACATATACAGATATACGGACTACATATACAGACAGATATACAGACAGATATACAGACTATATATACAGACAGATATACAGACTACATATACAGATATACGGACTACATATACAGACAGATATACAGACAGATATACAGACTACATATACGTACAGATATGCAGACAGATATACAGACTACATATACAGACAGATATACAGACTATATATACAGACAGATATACAGACAGATATACATACAGATATACAGACAGATATACAGACTACATATACAGACAGATATACAGACAGAGATACAGACTATATATACATACAGATATACAGACAGATATACAGACTACATATACAGACAGATATACAGACTACATATACAGACTATATATACAGACAGATATACAGACTATATACACAGACAGATATACAGACTATATATACAGACAGATATACAGACTACATATACAGACAGACATACAGACAGATATACAGACTATATATACAGACAGATATACAGACAGATATACAGATATACAGACTATATATACAGACAGATATACAGACAGATATACAGACTATATATACAGACAGATATACAGACTACATATACAGACAGATATACAGACAGATATACAGACTATATATACATACAGATATACAGACTATATATACAGACAGATATACAGACTATATACACAGACAGATATACAGACTACATATACAGACAGATATACAGACAGATATACAGACTACATATACAGACAGATATACAGACAGATATACAGACTATATATACAGACAGATATACAGACTATATATACGTACAGATATACAGACAGATATACAGACTACATATACAGACAGATATACAGACAGGTGTACAGACAGATATACATACAGATATACAGACAGATATACAGACTACATATACAGACAGATATACAGACAGATATACAGACTATATATACAGACAGATATACAGACAGATATACAGACTACATATACAGACAGATATGCAGACAGATATATACAGACAGATATACAGACAGATATACAGACAGATATACAGACTGATATACAGACAGATATACAGACAGATATACAGACTATATATACATACAGATATACATACAGATATACAGACTATATATACAGACTATATATACATACAGATATACAGACAGATATACAGACAGATATACAGACTACATATACAGACAGATATACAGACAGATATACAGACAGATATACAGACTACATATACAGACAGATATACAGACAGATATACAGACAGATATACAGACTATATATACAGACAGATATACAGACAGATATACAGACTACATATACAGACAGATATACAGACAGATATACAGACAGATATACAGACTACATATACAGATATACATACAGATATACAGACAGATATACAGACAGATATACAGACTATATATACAGACAGATATACAGACAGATATACAGACAGATATACAGACTACATATACAGACAGATATACAGACAGATATACAGACAGATATACAGACTACATATACAGACAGATATACAGACAGATATACAGACAGATATACAGACTATATATACAGACAGATATACAGACAGATATACAGACAACATATACAGACAGATATACAGACAGATATACAGACTACATATACAGACAGATATACAGACAGATATACAGACAGATATACAGACAGATATACAGACTATATATACAGACAGATATACAGACTACATATACAGACATATATACAGACAGATATACATACAGATATACAGACAGATATACAGACAGATATACAGACAGGTATACATACAGATATACAGACTGATATACAGACAGATATACAGATATACAGACAGATATACAGACAGATATACAGACTGATATACAGACTGATATACAGACAGATATACAGATATACAGACAGATATACAGACAGATATACAGACTGATATACAGACAGATATACAGATATACAGACAGATATACAGACAGATATACAGACATACAGACAGATATACAGACAGATATACAGACAGGTATACAGACAGATATACAGACAGATATACAGACAACATATACAGACAGATATACAGACAGATATACAGACAGATATACAGATATACAGACAGATATACAGACAGATATACAGACAGATATACAGACTGATATACAGACAGATATACAGATATACAGACAGATATACAGACAGATATACAGACTGATATACAGACAGATATACAGATATACAGACAGATATACAGACAGATATACAGACATACAGACAGATATACAGACAGATATACAGACAGGTATACAGACAGATATACAGACAACATATACAGACAGATATACAGACAGATATACAGACAGATATACAGATATACAGACAGATATACAGACAGATATACAGACTATATATACAGACAGATATACAGACTACATATACAGACAGATATACAGACAGATATACAGACTATATATACAGACAGATATACAGACTATATATACAGACAGATATACAGACAGATATACAGACAGATATACAGACAGGTATACAGACAGATATACAGACTACATATACAGACAGATATACAGACTATATATACAGACAGATATACAGACTACATATACATACAGATATACAGACAGATATACAGACTATATATACATACAGATATACAGACATATATATAGACAGATATACAGACAGATATACAGACAGATATACAGACTACATATACAGACAGATATACAGACTATATATACAGACAGATATACAGACAGATATACAGACAGATATACAGACTACATATACAGACAGATATACAGACAGATATACAGACTATATATACAGACAATATATACAGACTATATATACAGACAGATATACAGACAACATATACAGACAGATATACAGACAGATATACAGACAGATATACAGACAGATATACAGACAGATATACAGACTACATATACAGACAGATATACAGACTATATATACAGACAGATATACAGACAGATATACAGACAGATATACAGACTATATATACAGACAGATATACAGACTACATATACAGACAGATATACAGACAGATATACAGACAGATATACAGACAGATATACAGACTATATATACAGACAGATATACAGATATACAGACAGATATACAGACAACATATACAGACAGATATACAGACAGATATACAGACAGATATACAGACAGATATACAGACTATATATACAGACAGATATACAGACAGATATACAGACAGATATACAGACTATATATACAGACTATATATACATACAGATATACAGACAACATATACAGACAGATATACAGACAGATATACAGACAGATATACAGACAGATATACAGACTATATATACAGACAGATATACAGACAGATATACAGACAGATATACAGACAGATATACAGACAGATATACAGACAGATATACAGACAGATATACAGACTATATATACAGACAGATATACATACAGATATACAGACAGATATACAGACAGATATACAGACAGATATACAGACAGATATACAGACTGATATACAGACAGATATACAGATATACAGACAGATATACAGACAGATATACAGACATACAGACAGATATACAGACAGATATACAGACAGGTATACAGACAGATATACAGACAGATATACAGACAACATATACAGACAGATATACAGACAGATATACAGATATACAGACAGATATACAGACAGATATACAGATATACAGACAGATATACAGACAGATATACAGACTACATATACAGACAGATATACAGACAGATATACAGACAGATATACAGACAGATATACAGACTATATATACAGACAGATATACAGACTACATATACAGACAGATATACAGACAGATATACAGACTACATATACAGACAGATATACAGACTATATATACATACAGATATACAGACAGATATACAGACAGATATACAGACAGATATACAGACAGATATACAGACAGATATACAGACAACATATACAGACAGATATACAGACAGATATACAGACAGATATACAGACAGATATACAGACTATATATACAGACAGATATACAGACTACATATACAGACAGATATACAGACAGATATACAGACTACATATACAGACAGATATACAGACTATATATACATACAGATATACAGACAGATATACAGACAGATATACAGACAGGTATACAGACAGATATACAGACTACATATACAGACAGATATACAGACTACATATACAGACAGATATACAGACTATATATACAGACAGATATACAGACATATATATAGACAGATATACAGACAGATATACAGACAGATATACAGACTACATATACAGACAGATATACAGACTATATATACAGACAGATATACAGACAGATATACAGACAGATATACAGACAACATATACAGACAGATATACAGACAGATATACAGACAGATATACAGATATACAGACAGATATACAGACAGATATACAGACTATATATACAGACAGATATACAGACTACATATACAGACAGATATACAGACAGATATACAGACAGATATACAGACAGATATACAGACTATATATACAGACAGATATACAGACTACATATACAGACAGATATACAGACAGATATACAGACTACATATACAGACAGATATACAGACTATATATACATACAGATATACAGACAGATATACAGACAGATATACAGACAGGTATACAGACAGATATACAGACTACATATACAGACAGATATACAGACTACATATACAGACAGATATACAGACTATATATACATACAGATATACAGACAGATATACAGACTATATATACATACAGATATACAGACATATATATAGACAGATATACAGACAGATATACAGACAGATATACAGACTACATATACAGACAGATATACAGACTATATATACATACAGATATACAGACAGATATACAGACAGATATACAGACACAGATTTTGACAACAGATTAGAACCAAGTGGTCACCCGGCCTGCCCATATTTCCAATTAAAATACATACTTTTTGGAACAGACATTTCTATCTCAGGATTTTTTTATCTGTTTATTGAATTTAATACATTAGAGGTGGGGTTATAGTTCATTGGGGTGGGGTTATAGTTCATTAGGGTGGGGTTATAGTTCATTAGGGGTGGGGTTATAGTTAATTAGGGGTGGGGTTATAGGTCATTAGGGGTGGGGTTATAGTTCATTGGGGTGGGGTTATAGTTCATTGGGGTGGGGTTTTAGTTCATTAGGGGTGGGGTTATAGTTAATTAGGGGTGGGGATATAGATGACCATATAATGGTCAGGTACAGTTAGATCCTGAGAACAATAGATACTTATGGGTCAGCAGCTCTGTATATCAGAGGAAAACAAATGTATTAATGTTAATAACTATGTGAGGAAGAGCGGCTGGATATCAGATCTCCCTGCCCATTGGTAGGACAGACACAGTTCCAAGCCATCAGCTTTGTGGACATACTCTACCCAAGTAACCATCTAAATTCAATCTCCATCCTCCTGTTATTATCTATATCGGACAGTTTTTCCATAACTTGCAGACTTACAGAATATCAGGATCAGACTCCTGGTTGCAGTTAACAAATGTTGCATGAGACGTCTTTTAGGCACGGGGGTAAGTATCAGAGCTCCTGTTGATTACTGTGAGTCAGGGGTCTCTTGGGATGGACTGATGAGTAAGAGATTTAATTATTTTGAGTATTGTTCCCCAATAGGAGTTGATTGTTAGAAGTAATCCCTAAATATGAAGGGCTGAGCCCGTCTCCCTCTTACATAGCCAAAACGTGAAAGACGTACCAGAAAAAAATCTTAGGAGGAGCCTCAGGGGTTCTAAACCACAGAACATAGATCTTGAGGTTAGTTTTGAGCACTAGAACAGTCTGAGCTGTATTATGTGTTTGGAATAATAGTCTTGGAACTTCATAGATGGTAGGATAAAAGGCTAATTGGGACCAGCCTATCCATTATAGTAGGATCTTTGGATACAAGGGATGCCCAATCGCCCTCCATTTTTCCTGCTTACCTCTATCTGGCTTGTTCCCCTAAATCTAATGTTTAATTAGACTCCACCATATTTTCATTGTAGCCAGTGGGATCTTGAGCACTTATTGCATCATGTATAGAATATTTTTAAAGATTTTTATTATATCGCCCCCCCCCCCCCCCGCTTATTTCTTCCAAGCTATACATATTAATCTTTTTGAGTCTATTCTGGTACTCTGTGACATGAAGACCCTTGACCATTGTACTGACTTTTGTTTGAACTGCTGCTATTAACTCTTCAACCCAGTACCCTGTTACCCGTTCCCACGCTTTACTGCATTACTTGCCTACCTCCAAGTCCTCTGAAATAGAAACTCCCAAGTCCTTTTCCTCTGCTGTTATTGGCAGCAAAATACCAGTAAGCCTCTTTTCCACCACTGGGTTTTCTAAATTAATTACCTTACACTTTGCAGAATTATACTTTACATCCCATATTGTTGGTGAACAAAAGAGGAAAGAAGAAAGCATTTTTTCATAAAGAGATGATAAGGTGGTGATGACCTCTCCAGTTTATCACTTCTCCATTTCCTATGAGGCTTGTTCACTTAGATTTCTTAAACTCTGGAGATCTTCGTGAATAGGCCTCATAGAATAACACAGGAATTGGAGAAGTGATAAATTTGTGGAAATTGTGGAAGTCAGTTCTGAGGACTGTGTGCTTTCAATTGATTGGAAAATGGGAAGATTGAATCAGCCAGTTGGTTCTTTTGTAATGAAAAAAAATACTTCTTTATAGGACTTTAGTCTGCACCTCTATTCCCTCTGGCATTTACAATATAATGTGAATTGGGAACGAGATAAGGGTGAGGAACCCGATATAGAAGATTGGCAGGACACCTGGAACTAAATGTTCTATAAACGTGGACCTTTTCCAGTCGACACATAACATTTTCATGAGGTACAAGGTGCCAAACCATTTGGCTAATTATAATAGTAATAATGTTAGTCCCTGTGATTTAGGGGTTGACAATCCCTTTGCACTCCGGTTTAGGTCTGGTGGAAGTGTCCAGTTGTAATAGACTTCTGGTTAATACAAAATAAATGTCAAATAGTCTCCCAACTAGACTTTACTAGAGAACTATTTCTATATTTCTATAATCTTATTTCTCACACTATCTCAGATCTATAAATGGACATTACTAAACCATCACTGATCCCAGTGCTCAGCTACATGTTCTCAATAAACTGCAATGATATTGGTAGCAGTAGAAGTTTTATTAACAGAGTTTAAGCATACATTAAGCATACATTAACATACATTAACATACATTTTTCTGTTGTCTTCTTTAGCACATATTAATGTAAAATGGTGCAAAATGTATAGGGATTTTTACAATCAGTATTACAAGGCATTGGATACTGAAGGCTAAGACACCCTACTCTTACACTCTATTAACAGTGGCGTAACAATAGGGGTCATAGGGGACACACCTACAACCGAGTCCGCCACTCCAGAGGCCTGGCCACCCACTGCAACCCCCCCCCGCCCAGCGCCCGCAGCTGCTTTCTTCTGCACAGGCCTCTAGCATCTGAGCTGGCCTCTTCCGCACTCTAGTAGTAATGCAGAGTGATGACATCATCACCCAGCGTCTGCATTACTGAGGAAAGGACCGCAAGGGAGATCCAGCTGTATAGAGGTCTGTGCAGAAGGAGGAACAGACCTCTCACGCCACACCGCTGGACCACCAGGGAGGTAGGAGATAGGCACTGGGCGTGGTGCCAATAGGGGCAATGTGACGATTGAGGGCAATATGGAGCAATTGTGGCAATTGGGGGCAATTGTGGGCAATGGGGGGGCAATATGGTCAGTGGGGGCCCATGGCAATTTTTGCACCAGGGCTGGGTGGCTTCTAGTCATGCCTCTGACTCTGTAGGAAGTGGGGGGTTGCTGAGTGGTCCAGCTCCAGACTGAGACAACAGGAAGACGAAAGTGACAAGTGCTATAAGGACCTGCAGGGCTGAACATTCAGCATGGAGGAGATCTGAGGAGTGAGTGGAGTGTAACTGGGTTTCTTTGGGGGCAAGTACAATGGCTTGATCCCATTATAGGAGTGAATTAAGGGCGTAATGAGGTCCAATCACAGACTTCTGGGGTAGGAAGGGATGATGTTACATGGAAGGGAGGCAAGCTGAGTTTACTGTTAGCTGTAAAGGAGGTTGTGAGGGCCATGTGTTGTTATCTGATATATAATGTCTGTACATACTAGTGTATAAAGTAAGGTTACAATGAGGTCCATACGCACAGAGTTATGGGTGAGAAGGGATAATGTTATAGGGAGACAGAACTGAGTTTACTGTTAGCTGTGGAGGGGATTATGAAGGTCATGTGTTATCACACCTCTTAGTCATCCCTCTTTAGGAGATATTAGTGGTATATCCCTCCCAAGTGTCCCTCTTTATAGGAGATATTAGTGGTATATCCCTCCCAAGTCTCCCTCTTTAGGAGATATCAGTGGTATATCCCTCCCAAGTGTCCCTCTTTAGGAGATATCAGTGGTATATCCCTCCCAAGTGTCCCTCTTTAGGAGATATTAGGGGTCTGTACCTCCCAAGTGTCCCTCTTTATAGGAGATATTAGGGGTCTGTACCTCCCAAGTGTCCCTCTTTAGGAGATATTAGGGGTCTGTACCTCCCAAGTGTCCCTCTTTATAGGAGATATTAGGGCTCTGTACCTCACAAGTGTCCCTCTTTATAGGAGATATTAGGGGTCTGTACCTCCCAAGTGTCCCTCTTTATAGGAGATATTAGGGCTCTGTACCTCCCAAGTGTCCCTCTTTATAGGAGATATTAGGGGTTTGTACCTCACAAGTGTCCCTCTTTATAGGAGATATTAGGGGTCCCTACCTCACAAGTGTCCCTCTTTATAGGAGATATTAGGGGTCCATACCTAAGTGTCCCTCTTTATAGGAGATATTAGGGGTCTGTACCTCACAAGGGTCCCTCTTTATAGGAGATGTTAGGGGTCCGTACCTCCCAAGTGTCCTTCTTTATAGGAGATATTAGGGGTCTGTACCTCCCAAGTGTCCTTCTTTATAGGAGATATCAGGGGTCCGTACCTCCTAAGTGTCCCTCTTTATAGGAGATATCAGGGGTCCGCACCTCCCAAGTATCCCTCTTTATCCTATATAATAATTCGCCAAGTTGTGTGTAACGCCCGACATGCGCAGTAGACACTGCTGCGCGTGCGGCAGTCACGCGCAGTGGAGACTGCCTGCGCCGCGGCTGATACAGAGCTGGGCGCTCCGAAGGAGCGTCCAGCTCTCTATCAGCCGAGGCGCGGGCAGTCTCCACTGCGTGTGACTGCCACGCGGCCGGCTGCCAGAGGCACTGTGGCCCGTGTAACGGGCTGTTCAACTAGTAGGAGATATTAGGGTTCTGTACCTCCCAAGTGTCCCTCTTTATAGGACATATTAGGGGTCTGTACCTCACAAGTGTCCCTCTTTATAGGACATATTAGGGGTCTGTACCTCACAAGTGTCCCTCTTTATAGGACATATTAGGGGTCTGTACCTCACAAGTGTCCCTCTTTATAGGAGATATTAGGGCTCCGTACCTCCCAAGTGTCCCTCTTTATAGGAGATATTAGGGATCCGTACCTCCTAAGTGTCCCTCCTTATAGGAGATATTAGGGGTCTGTACCTCCCAAGTGTCCCTCTTTATAGGAGATATTAGGGGTCTGTACCTCACAAGTGTCCCTCTTTATAGGAGATATTAGGGGTCTGTACCTCCCAAGTGTCCCTCTTTATAGGAGATATTAGGGGTCTGTACCCCCCAAGTGTCCCTCTTTATAGGAGATATTAGGGGTCTGTACCCCCCAAGTGTCCCTCTTTATAGGAGATATTAGGGGTCTGTACCCCCCAAGTGTCCCTCTTTATAGGAGATATTAGGGGTCTGTACCTCACAAGTGTCCCTCTTTATAGGAGATATTAGGGGTCTGTACCCCCCAAGTGTCCCTCTTTATAGGAGATATTAGGGGTCTGTACCCCCCAAGTGTCCCTCTTTATAGGAGATATTAGGGGTCTGTACCTCCCAAGTGTCCCTCTTTATAGGAGATATTAGGGGTCTGTACCTCCCAAGTGTCCCTCTTTATAGGAGATATTAGGGGTCTGTACCCCCCAAGTGTCCCTCTTTATAGGAGATATTAGGGGTCTGTACCTCCCAAGTGTCCCTCTTTATAGGAGATATTAGGGGTCAGTACCTCCCAAGTGTCCCTCTTTAGGAGATATTAGGGGTCCGTACCTCCCAAGTGTCCCTCTTTATAGGAGATATTAGGGGTCAGTACCTCCCAAGTGTCCCTCTTTAGGAGGTATTAGGGGTCCGTACCTCCCAAGTGTCCCTCTTTAGGAGATATGAGGTGTCTACACCTCCCAAGTGTTCCTCTTTAACAGATATTAGGTGTCAGTACCTCACAAGTGTCCCTCTTTAGAATATATTAAGGGTCCATATAACCCAGTTGTCCCTCTTTAGGAGAGATTATGGGTCCCTACCTCCCAAGTGTCTCTCTTTTGGAGATATTAGGGGTCCATACCTCTCAAGTTTCTCTCTTTAGGAAATATCGGAGGTCCATACCTCCCAAGTGTTCCTCTTTAGGAGATATTAGGGGTCCCTACCTCCCAAGTGTCCCTTTTTAGGAGATTTAGGGGTCCATACCTCTCTTTAGGAGATATTAGGGGTTCATACCTCCTATGTGGCCAAATTAGCTAGGTCATACACAGAGCCTAAAGGTAATAGAACTGTATTGTACAACAACGCAAGGGCAACTGAGTCAGGACTCAGTCTGCCCTTTAAACCCCTCCTCAGGAAGTAGGTAGGAGGAGCAGCTCAGAGGGAGGAAGTAGGTAGGAGGAGACTACAGGAAGCACACACAAAAACGGAGGCCTGCTTCATTCAGAAGCCTCGTGCCTGCAGATGACGCATCTTGCTCTGATGCGTCCAACCGCTGCCATATTCCTGCATCAATCCGTGCGGCATGGACAGCCGCTGATGCTGAAGCATCATTTCGTGCGTCGCCTGAAGCAGCGGATCTGGAACCAAGATAAGCTGTGACAGAGATAGAGCGTTCCATAGATAAGACTATAAGAGAGGTGCAGTGGTGCAGGGTGGGAGGTAGAACATTCCATAGATAAGACTATAAGAGAGGTGCATTGGTGCAGGGTGGGAGGTAGATCATTCCATAGATAAGACTATAAGAGAGGTGTAATGGTGCAGGGTGGGAGGTAGAACATTCCATAGATAAGAATATAAGAGAGGTGCAATGGTGCAGGGTGGGAGGTAGAACATTCCATAGATAAGACTATAAGAGAGGTGCAGTGGCGCAGGGTGGGAGGTAGAGCATTACATAGATAAGACTATAAGAGAGGTGCAGTGGTGCAGGGTGGGAGGTAGAGCATTACATAGATAAGACTATAAGAGAGGTGCAGTGGTGCAGGGTGGGAGGGTTGCATTCATAATAGCGTGCGGCTACACTCCACATTCAGCATGTCGCACCACGAAACGTCACCTTCAATTACTCAATGAATTATGTTATAAGCAGAGGAGAGAGAGAGAGAGAGAGAGAGTTTGATCAGGTTCTGTTGATGGGCATCTGCACTGAAGTTACACTGTCTCTTGATGGAATGCCTTACCATACTGATGAACACTTCTATTTGGCAGGTATAGTCTGTTACGGCAGCTCAGCCCAACTGGAGTCTTCCAGCAACCACAGCTCCCAGATGACCTGTAAAGGACACAGCACTATTAGCTCATATCATCCTCAGCGGCCACCAGATGGGTAAGGATGATGGGAGTTGTAGGCATTCCATGAAGCAGCAGTGTTACTTCAGTGCAGTGTAGCTGCCCAGCGAAAGAACCTGATCAGTGTATTCTCTCTCTCCTCCCCTCTCGCTCTCCTCTGCTTATAACTTAATTAAGTCATACAAACATTGAAGGTGACGTCTCATGGAGCAACATGAGAATCTCACGTTTTAATGCAGGGCGGGATTCTCATGGCTCCCTTTTCATCACGGTGACTTGCTGAATGTGGCATAACCAGGGACAGAGCAGAGTTAAAGTAGGAAAGTAGGAGTCTGTAGTGGAGAAGGTCTGCCAGAGAGCCCAACTTTCTCCAGAGTCGTTCAGCTGAACGGGTACTGGAGAGTAGGAAGCTGGTGTCCTTATTAAGACATGGCCATGGATTAGTTTTACAGATGCATAGGCGAGAGAGAGGATCATGCAGGTTCAAAGAAGAGGACAGGACCGAGATATATGATTTGTCAAGGTCGTGTTAGGATTAGTGGAAATGGATGAACGGCCAGTAGCCAGGGAGGACTGGAGAGCAGTGAGATTAAGTGATTTGAGGTTACAAGTGAAGTGGGGAGAGAAATCGGGGATTGTGAAAGATGTATAAGCAGTGGTGAATATTAGAAGATGGTGGTTGGGTAGTGGAAGAGGAGAGATATTAAAATCAGAAAGTGCGCAGCCTCTAGGTCTAGGAAATGCCCATCCTTGTGAGCACTACTATCTGTCCACTAGTGTAGTCCAAACACAGATGTTAGAGAAAGAAAGCAAGATGCTCAGGAGACTGAGGGATCATCCATATGGCAGTTGAAGTCCCTCAGAAGAAGGGAAGGTGTGTCTGATGACAGGAAGAAGGAAACCAAGATATTTGTTATTATGGGAACGAATATTCCAGAGAGCACAAGGTAGGAAAGAAACGAAGGCTTAAGACAGGGAATGGTGATTAGGTTTGACTTTAGGAGATAATAGGGCTCCATATCTCCCAAGTGTACCTCTTTAGGAGACATTAGTGGTCCATACCTCCCAGTTGTCAATCTTTAGGAGATATAGGGCTCCAAATCTCCCAACTGTACCTCTTTAGGAAATATTAGGGGTCCATACTGTGGTGTCTCAGATGACACAAGGCGCTGTTCAGGTAACTGAGTGGCAACAGGCACACACTCTCTTTATTTATTTGGCCTTTGAAGAGGGACGGAATGAATCTCAGCTTGTACACCACCATCTGTGCTCACTCAATCGGCTTTCAGCTGCTCTCTGCCCTCTTGCCGCCTTACATCCTCCTTACATCCAGTGGAATCATGTCATGCCAGATCCTGTCTTCACTTGTACTGGGAGGTTGCTAAGCAATTACCCGCAGCAGGCTGCCATCGCCCTGATCACCACATCTCATCCCTTCCTAAAATGACAGAGCACAAACAGATAGAGAGAAAAGAGGACAGCTGTTTTGGTTCACGGTTTCTTCCAGATGGGAAGAACCTTGACTGGTTATGGGGATTGTTTTGACTCAACTGGTCTGACTTGAGCAGAGACTGGCATTGAAACTTCATTGGGTACTCGGGGATTTGGCACTGAGTATGTCTCCTAGATAGTGGTACCTGTGGCCACTGGTTCTGTCTCTGATGATTATGACTCATTCTGTGAAGTGTGCACAATCTGGGCTCTCTTTATGTCAAAAACATCATCATCTCCATTCTCCCCTCAAGAGGGAAGAGGCACCAAATGAAGGGCTGGTCCTGGACCCAGTTGATCAACGCGTCTTCGGCACAGGATGCCATCATGCGTGCAAGTGAGGTAGGATCCCTGTATTGCTACTGCTCTGCACTGCGACCATTGATCCGGGAACCCATCTAAGGAGGCCCTGATACCAGCGAGCCCAGACTCTGTCCCCAGGAGCATACAGGCAGTCTGTACCCATCACCTTATGTTGGAAAGGGTGGCATTGCTGAGGAATCAGGTCATTCTGATGAAGAACATCTAGCTTTGTGCTAAGTTCTCTGCCAAACATGAGAACTGCATGGGCCGTATTTCTGTAACAGATAAGTGTATATTATACCAATGTGTTCATTTATTTCAAACAAATGAGGGTTTGGTAGCATAATTTGGCTCGCTTATTATAGGACTCGCTTGCAGTTGAGGTTGAGCTTAAACATACTATGTCCAAATGATGCTACAAAACCCTAATTTGCTAGGTATAATATGTACTTTACATAGGGTTTATAATTTCTGTGTAATCTGTATTACATTGTTCACTTTGTGCTCTTTTGGTTCTAGCGCCTCTACAAGCTTTTCACAATTAACACGGGTCTCATCCTTCAAATGACAGGCATTGTGTGTGCAGGATCCGTATCTGTAACATTTACAAGTCAAAGGTGACTTTAGCTGCTTGGATGGTGGGTGCTAGTTTTAAATGAGGGTAGTCTCCTGACCATGCTATCTTGTGGAGGTGACATCCTTCAGTTGAGACACACCTATCTCAGGAATGGATTTTACTCTTACAGTTTCCAATGGTTTGGGCTGGTAATCATTTATCGCAGTTTTAAACAGCTTATCCTGTGGCTCCTCCGGTGCCACCAAGTCTTTCATTATACCATAAGATTTCCTTACAACAACGGTGAGGAAGACACCGGTCAATTTCCTCTCAGGTCTGGTACTGTAGGGTTCTATATAGTCCATACACAGAGTGTGACCCGATAGGGAGAGGAAAGTGACCAGTACTGTAGGGATCTGTAAGGTCCATACACTGAGTGTGACCCGATAGGGAGAGGAAAGTGACCAGTACTGTAGGGATTTGTAAAGTCCATGCACAGAGTGTGACCCGATAGGGAGAGGAAAGTGATTGGTACTGTAGGGATCTGTAAGGTCCATACACAGAGTGTGACCCGATAGGGAGAGGAAAGTGATCGGTACTGTAGGGATCTGTACTGTCCATACACAGAGTGTGACCCGATAGGGAGAGGAAAGTGATCGGTACTGTAGGGGTCTGTACTGTCCATACACAGAGTGTGATCCGATAGGGAGAGGAAAGTGACCGGTACTGTAGGATTTGTAAGGTCCATACACAGAGTGTGACCCGATAGGGAGAGGAAAGTGATCGGTACTGTAGGGATCTGTAAGGTCCATACACAGAGTGTGATCCGATAGGGAGAGGAAAGTGATCGGTACTGTAGGGGTCTGTACTGTCCATACACAGAGTGTGATCCGATAGGGAGAGGAAAGTGATCGGTACTGTAGGGATCTGTACAGTCCATACACAGAGTGTGACCCGATAGGGAGAGGAAAGTGATCGGTACTGTAGGGATCTGTACGGTCCATACACAGAGTGTGATCCGATAGGGAGAGGAAAGTGATTGGTACTGTAGGGATCTGTAAGGTCCATACACAGAGTGTGATCTGATAGGGAGAGGAAAGTGATTGGTACTGTAGGGATCTGTACTGTCCATACACAGAGTGTGATCCGATAGGGAGAGGAAAGTGATCAGTACTGTAGGGATCTGTAAGGTCCATACACAGAGTGTGACCCGATAGGGAGAGGAAAGTGATCGATACTGTAGGGATCTGTACAGTCCATACACAGAGTGTGACCCGATAGGGAGAGGAAAGTGATTGGTACTGTAGGGTTCTGCAAGGTCCATACACAGAGTGTGATCCGATAGGGAGAGGAAAGTGATCGATACTGTAGGGATCTGTACAGTCCATACACAGAGTGTGACCCGATAGGGAGAGGAAAGTGATTGGTACTGTAGGGTTCTGCAAGGTCCATACACAGAGTGTGATCCGATAGGGAGAGGAAAGTGATCGATACTGTAGGGATCTGTACTGTCCATACACAGAGTGTGATCCGATAGGGAGGGGAAAGTGATCGATACTGTAGTGATCTGTAAGGTCCATACACAGAGTGTGATCCGATAGGGAGAGGAAAGTGATTGGTACTGTAGGGGTCTGTAAGGTCCATACACAGAGTGTGACCCGATAGGGAGAGGAAAGTGATTGGTACTGTAGGGGTCTGTAAGGTCCATACACAGAGTGTGACCCGATAGGGAGAGGAAAGTGATCGGTACTGTAGTGATCTGTAAGGTCCATACACAGAGTGTGACCCGATAGGGAGAGGAAAGTGATTGGTACTGTAGGGGTCTGTAAGGTCCATACACAGAGTGTGACCCGATAGGGAGAGGAAAGTGATCGGTACTGTAGGGATCTGTACAGTCCATACACAGAGTGTGACCCGATAGGGAGAGGAAAGTGATTGGTACTGTAGGGATCTGTACTGTCCATACACAGAGTGTGATCCGATAGGGAGAGGAAAGTGATTGGTACTGTAGGGATCTGTAAGGTCCATACACAGAGTGTGATCCGATAGGGAGAGGAAAGTGATCGGTACTGTAGGGATCTGTAAGGTCCATACACAGAGTGTGACCCGATAGGGAGAGGAAAGTGATCGGTACTGTAGGAGTCTGTACTGTCCATACACAGAGTGTGATCCGATAGGGAGAGGAAAGTGATCGGTACTGTAGGGATCTGTACAGTCCATACACAGAGTGTGATCCGATAGGGAGAGGAAAGTGATTGGTACTGTAGGGATCTGTACAGTCCATACACAGAGTGTGATCCGATAGGGAGAGGAAAGTGACCAGTACTGTAGGGATCTGTACAGTCCATACACAGAGTGTGATCCGATAGGGAGAGGAAAGTGGTCAGTACTGTAGGGGTCTGTACTGTCCATACACAGAGTGTGACCCGATAGGGAGAGGAAAGTGACCGGTACTGTAGGGATCTGTAAGGTCCATACACAGAGTGTGACCCGATAGGGAGAGGAAAGTGACCGGTACTGTAGGGATCTGTACTGTCCATACACAGAGTGTGACCCGATAGGGAGAGGAAAGTGACCGGTACTGTAGGGATCTGTAAGGTCCATACACAGAGTGTGATCTGATAGGGAGAGGAAAGTGATTGGTACTGTAGGGATCTGTAAGGTCCATACACAGAGTGTGATCCGATAGGGAGAGGAAAGTGATCGGTACTGTAGGGATCTGTAAGGTCCATACACAGAGTGTGACCCGATAGGGAGAGGAAAGTGACCAGTACTGTAGGGATCTGTACTGTCCATACACAGAGTGTGATCTGATAGGGAGAGGAAAGTGATCGGTACTGTAGGGATCTGTAAGGTCCATACACAGAGTGTGACCCGATAGGGAGAGGAAAGTGATCGGTACTGTAGGGATCTGTAAGGTCCATACACAGAGTGTTATCCGATAGGGAGAGGAAAGTGATCGGTACTGTAGGGATCTGTAAGGTCCATACACAGAGTGTGATCCGATAGGGAGAGGAAAGTGATCGGTACTGTAGGGATCTGTAAGGTCAATACACAGAGTGTGATCCGATAGGGAGAGGAAAGTGATCGGTATTGTAGGGATCTGTACTGTCCATACACAGAGTGTGACCCGATAGGGAGAGGAAAGTGATTGGTACTGTAGGGATCTGTAAGGTCCATACACAGAGTGTGATCCGATAGGGAGAGGAAAGTGATCGGTACTGTAGGGATCTGTAAGGTCCATACACAGAGTGTGACCCGATAGGGAGAGGAAAGTGACCAGTACTGTAGGGATCTGTACAGTCCATACACAGAGTGTTATCCGATAGGGAGAGGAAAGTGATCGGTACTGTAGGGATCTGTAAGGTCCATACACAGAGTGTGACCCGATAGGGAGAGGAAAGTGATCGGTACTGTAGGGATCTGTACAGTCCATACACAGAGTGTGACCCGATAGGGAGAGGAAAGTGATCGGTACTGTAGGGATCTGTACAGTCCATACACAGAGTGTGACCCGATAGGGAGAGGAAAGTGACCGGTACTGTAGGGATCTGTAAGGTCCATACACAGAGTGTGACCCGATAGGGAGAGGAAAGTGGTCAGTACTGTAGGGGTCTGTACTGTCCATACACAGAGTGTGACCCGATAGGGAGAGGAAAGTGACCGGTACTGTAGGGATCTGTAAGGTCCATACACAGAGTGTGACCCGATAGGGAGAGGAAAGTGACCGGTACTGTAGGGATCTGTACTGTCCATACACAGAGTGTGACCCGATAGGGAGAGGAAAGTGATTGGTACTGTAGGGATCTGTAAGGTCCATACACAGAGTGTGACCCGATAGGGAGAGGAAAGTGACCAGTACTGTAGGGATCTGTAAGGTCCATACACAGAGTGTGACCCGATAGGGAGAGGAAAGTGATCGGTACTGTAGGGATCTGTACGGTCCATACACAGAGTGTGACCCGATAGGGAGAGGAAAGTGATCGGTACTGTAGGGATCTGTACAGTCCATACACAGAGTGTGACCCGATAGGGAGAGGAAAGTGATCAGTACTGTAGGGATCTGTACAGTCCATACACAGAGTGTGATCCGATAGGGAGAGGAAAGTGATCAGTACTGTAGGGATCTGTAAGGTCCATACACAGAGTGTGACCCGATAGGGAGAGGAAAGTGATCAGTACTGTAGGGATCTGTACTGTCCATACACAGAGTGTGATCCGATAGGGAGAGGAAAGTGATCAGTACTGTAGGGATCTGTAAGGTCCATACACAGAGTGTGAGCCGATAGGGAGAGGAAAGTGATCGGTACTGTAGGGATCTGTACTGTCCATACACAGAGTGTGATCCGATAGGGAGAGGAAAGTGATCAGTACTGTAGGGATCTGTAAGGTCCATACACAGAGTGTGATCCGATAGGGAGAGGAAAGTGATCGGTACTGTAGGGGTCTGTACTGTCCATACACAGAGTGTGATCCGATAGGGAGAGGAAAGTGACCGGTACTGTAGGGATCTGTACGGTCCATACACAGAGTGTGATCCGATAGGGAGAGGAAAGTGATCGGTACTGTAGGGATCTGTAAGGTCCATACACAGAGTGTGACCCGATAGGGAGAGGAAAGTGATCGGTACTGTAGGGATCTGTACAGTCCATACACAGAGTGTGACCCGATAGGGAGAGGAAAGTGATCAGTACTGTAGGGATCTGTAAGGTCCATACACAGAGTGTGACCCGATAGGGAGAGGAAAGTGATCGGTACTGTAGGGATCTGTACAATCCATACACAGAGTGTGATCCGATAGAGAGAGGAAAGTGACCAGTACTGTAGGGATCTGTACAGTCCATACACAGAGTGTGATCCGATAGGGAGAGGAAAGTGGTCAGTACTGTAGGGGTCTGTACTGTCCATACACAGAGTGTGACCCGATAGGGAGAGGAAAGTGACCGGTACTGTAGGGATCTGTAAGGTCCATACACAGAGTGTGACCCGATAGGGAGAGGAAAGTGATTGGTACTGTAGGGATCTGTAAGGTCCATACACAGAGTGTGATCCGATAGGGAGAGGAAAGTGATCGGTACTGTAGGGATCTGTAAGGTCCATACACAGAGTGTGACCCGATAGGGAGAGGAAAGTGATTGGTACTGTAGGGATCTGTAAGGTCCATACACAGAGTGTGATCTGATAGGGAGAGGAAAGTGATCGGTACTGTAGGGATCTGTAAGGTCTATACACAGAGTGTGATCCGATAGGGAGAGGAAAGTGATTGGTACTGTAGGGATCTGTAAGGTCTATACACAGAGTGTGATCCGATAGGGAGAGGAAAGTGACCGGTACTGTAGGGATCTGTAAGGTCCATACACAGAGTGTGATCTGATAGGGAGAGGAAAGTGATTGGTACTGTAGGGATCTGTAAGGTCCATACACAGAGTGTGATCCGATAGGGAGAGGAAAGTGATTGGTACTGTAGGGATCTGTACGGTCCATACACAGAGTGTGACCCGATAGGGAGAGGAAAGTGATTGGTACTGTAGGGATCTGTAAGGTCCATACACAGAGTGTGATCCGATAGGGAGAGGAAAGTGATTGGTACTGTAGGGATCTGTACGGTCCATACACAGAGTGTGACCCGATAGGGAGAGGAAAGTGATTGGTACTGTAGGGATCTGTAAGGTCCATACACAGAGTGTGATCCGATAGGGAGAGGAAAGTGATAGGTACTGTAGGGATCTGTAAGGTCTATACACAGAGTGTGATCCGATAGGGAGAGGAAAGTGATAGGTACTGTAGGGATCTGTAAGGTCTATACACAGAGTGTGATCCGATAGGGAGAGGAAAGTGATAGGTACTGTAGGGATCTGTAAGGTCTATACACAGAGTGTGATCCGATAGGGAGAGGAAAGTGATAGGTACTGTAGGGATCTGTAAGGTCCATACACAGAGTGTGATCCGATAGGGAGAGGAAAGTGATTGGTACTGTAGGGATCTGTAAGGTCCATACACAGAGTGTGATCCGATAGGGAGAGGAAAGTGGTCAGTACTGTAGGGATCTGTAAGGTCTATACACAGAGTGTGACCCGATAGGGAGAGGAAAGTGATCGGTACTGTAGGGATCTGTACAGTCCATACACAGAGTGTGACCCGATAGGGAGAGGAATGTGATTGGTACTGTAGGGATCTGTAAGATCCATACACAGAGTGTGACCCGATAGGGAGAGGAAAGTGATCGGTACTGTAGGGGTCTGTACTGTCCATACACAGAGTGTGATACGATAGGGAGAGGAAAGTGATCGGTACTGTAGGGATCTGTACAGTCCATACACAGAGTGTGACCCGATAGGGAGAGGAAAGTGATTGGTACTGTAGGGATCTGTACTGTCCATACACAGAGTGTGACCCGATAGGGAGAGGAAAGTGATTGGTACTGTAGGGATCTGTACTGTCCATACACAGAGTGTGATCCGATAGGGAGAGGAAAGTGATCGGTACTGTAGGGATCTGTACTGTCCATACACAGAGTGTGACCCGATAGGGAGAGGAAAGTGATCGGTACTGTAGGGATCTGTAAGGTCCATACACAGAGTGTGATCCGATAGGGAGAGGAAAGTGACCGGTACTGTAGGGATCTGTACGGTCCATACACAGAGTGTGATCCGATAGGGAGAGGAAAGTGATCGGTACTGTAGGGATCTGTACTGTCCATACACAGAGTGTGATCCGATAGGGAGAGGAAAGTGATTGGTACTGTAGGGATCTGTACAGTCCATACACAGAGTGTGACCCGATAGGGAGAGGAAAGTGATCGGTACTGTAGGGATCTGTACTGTCCATACACAGAGTGTGATCCGATAGGGAGAGGAAAGTGATCGGTACTGTAGGGATCTGTACTGTCCATACACAGAGTGTGATCCGATAGGGAGAGGAAAGTGATCGGTACTGTAGGGATCTGTACAGTCCATACACAGAGTGTGACCCGATAAGGAGAGGAAAGTGATTGGTACTGTAGGGATCTGTACGGTCCATACACAGAGTGTGACCCGATAGGGAGAGGAAAGTGATCGGTACTGTAGGGATCTGTACTGTCCATACACAGAGTGTGATCCGATAGGGAGAGGAAAGTGATCGGTACTGTAGGGATCTGTACAGTCCATACACAGAGTGTGACCCGATAGGGAGAGGAAAGTGATCGGTACTGTAGGAATCTGTAAGGTCCATACACAGAGTGTGACCCGATAGGGAGAGGAAAGTGACCAGTACTGTAGGGATCTGTAAGGTCCATACACAGAGTGTGACCCGATAGGGAGAGGAAAGTGATCGGTACTGTAGGGATCTGTACAGTCCATACACAGAGTGTGACCCGATAGGGAGAGGAAAGTGATCGGTACTGTAGGGATCTGTACTGTCCATACACAGAGTGTGATCCGATAGGGAGAGGAAAGTGATCAGTACTGTAGGGATCTGTACTGTCCATACACAGAGTGTGACCCGATAGGGAGAGGAAAGTGATCGGTACTGTAGGGATCTGTAAGGTCCATACACAGAGTGTGATCCGATAGGGAAAGGAAAGTGATCGGTACTGTAGGGATCTGTACAGTCCATACACAGAGTGTGACCCGATAGGGAGAGGAAAGTGATTGGTACTGTAGGGATCTGTACTGTCCATACACAGAGTGTGACCCGATAGGGAGAGGAAAGTGACCGGTACTGTAGGGATCTGTACAGTCCATACACAGAGTGTGATCCGATAGGGAGAGGAAAGTGATTGGTACTGTAGGGATCTGTACTGTCCATACACAGAGTGTGATCCGATAGGGAGAGGAAAGTGATCGGTACTGTAGGGATCTGTAAGGTCCATACACAGAGTGTGATCCGATAGGGAGAGGAAAGTGATCGGTACTGTAGGGATCTGTACAGTCCATACACAGAGTGTGATCCGATAGGGAGAGGAAAGTGATCGGTACTGTAGGGATCTGTAAGGTCCATACACAGAGTGTGATCCGATAGGGAGAGGAAAGTGATCGGTACTGTAGGGATCTGTACGGTCCATACACAGAGTGTGACCCGATAGGGAGAGGAAAGTGATCAGTACTGTAGGGATCTGTACTGTCCATACACAGAGTGTGATCCGATAAGGAGAGGAAAGTGATTGGTACTGTAGGGATCTGTAAGGTCCATACACAGAGTGTGACCCGATAGGGAGAGGAAAGTGATCGGTACTGTAGGGATCTGTACAGTCCATACACAGAGTGTGACCCGATAGGGAGAGGAAAGTGATCGATACTGAAGGGATCTGTAAGGTCCATACACAGAGTGTGACCCGATAAGGAGAGGAAAGTGATTGGTACTGTAGGGATCTGTACGGTCCATACACAGAGTGTGACCCGATAGGGAGAGGAAAGTGATCGGTACTGTAGGGATCTGTACGGTCTATACACAGAGTGTGATCCGATAGGGAGAGGAAAGTGATTGGTACTGTAGGGATCTGTACTGTCCATACACAGAGTGTGATCCGATAAGGAGAGGAAAGTGATTGGTACTGTAGGGATCTGTACAGTCCATACACAGAGTGTGACCCGATAGGGAGAGGAAAGTGGTCAGTACTGTAGGGATCTGTACAGTCCATACACAGAGTGTGACCCGATAGGGAGAGGAAAGTGATTGGTACTGTAGGGATCTGTAAGGTCCATACACAGAGTGTGACCCGATAGGGAGAGGAAAGTGATCGGTACTGTAGGGATCTGTACTGTCCATACACAGAGTGTGACCCGATAGGGAGAGGAAAGTGATCGGTACTGTAGGGATCTGTACAGTCCATACACAGAGTGTGACCCGATAGGGAGAGGAAAGTGATTGGTACTGTAGGGATCTGTAAGGTCCATACACAGAGTGTGACCCGATAGGGAGAGGAAAGTGATCGATACTGTAGGGATCTGTACTGTCCATACACAGAGTGTGATCCGATAGGGAGAGGAAAGTGATCGGTACTGTAGGGATCTGTACAGTCCATACACAGAGTGTGACCCGATAGGGAGAGGAAAGTGGTCAGTACTGTAGGGATCTGTACAGTCCATACACAGAGTGTGACCCGATAGGGAGAGGAAAGTGATTGGTACTGTAGGGATCTGTAAGGTCCATACACAGAGTGTGACCCGATAGGGAGAGGATAGTGATCGGTACTGTAGGGATCTGTACTGTCCATACACAGAGTGTGACCCGATAGAGAGAGGAAAGTGATAGGTACTGTAGGGATCTGTAAGGTCCATACACAGAGTGTGACCCGATAGGGAGAGGAAAGTGACCAGTACTGTAGGGATCTGTAAGGTCCATACACAGAGTGTGACCCGATAGGGAGAGGAAAGTGATCGGTACTGTAGGGGTCTGTACAGTCCATACACAGAGTGTGATCCGATAGGGAGAGGAAAGTGATTGGTACTGTAGGGATCTGTACTGTCCATACACAGAGTGTGACCCGATAGGGAGAGGAAAGTGATAGGTACTGTAGGGATCTGTACTGTCCATACACAGAGTGTGACCCGATAGGGAGAGGAAAGTGATTGGTACTGTAGGGATCTGTACTGTCCATACACAGAGTGTGATACGATAGGGAGAGGAAAGTGACCGGTACTGTAGGGATCTGTACTGTCCATACACAGAGTGTGATCCGATAGGGAGAGGAAAGTGATCGGTACTGTAGGGATCTGTACAGTCCATACACAGAGTGTGATCCGATAGGGAGAGGAAAGTGATCGGTACTGTAGGGATCTGTACTGTCCATACACAGAGTGTGACCCGATAGGGAGAGGAAAGTGACCGGTACTGTAGGGATCTGTAAGGTCCATACACAGAGTGTGATCCGATAGGGAGAGGAAAGTGATCGGTACTGTAGGGATCTGTAAGGTCCATACACAGAGTGTGATCCGATAGGGAGAGGAAAGTGATCGGTACTGTAGGGATCTGTACTGTCCATACACAGAGTGTGATCCGATAGGGAGAGGAAAGTGATCGGTACTGTAGGGATCTGTAAGGTCCATACACAGAGTGTGATCCGATAGGGAGAGGAAAGTGACCAGTACTGTAGGGATCTGTAAGGTCCATACACAGAGTGTGACCCGATAGGGAGAGGAAAGTGATTGGTACTGTAGGGGTCTGTACAGTCCATACACAGAGTGTGATCCGATAGGGAGAGGAAAGTGATCGGTACTGTAGGGATCTGTACTGTCCATACACAGAGTGTGATCCGATAGGGAGAGGAAAGTGATCGGTACTGTAGGGATCTGTAAGGTCCATACACAGAGTGTGATCCGATAGGGAGAGGAAAGTGATCGGTACTGTAGGGGTCTGTAAGGTCCATACACAGAGTGTGATCCGATAGGGAGAGGAAAGTGATCGGTACTGTAGGGATCTGTAAGGTCCATACACAGAGTGTGATCCGATAGGGAGAGGAAAGTGACCAGTACTGTAGGGATCTGTAAGGTCCATACACAGAGTGTGACCCGATAGGGAGAGGAAAGTGATTGGTACTGTAGGGGTCTGTACAGTCCATACACAGAGTGTGATCCGATAGGGAGAGGAAAGTGACCGGTACTGTAGGGATCTGTACTGTCCATACACAGAGTGTGATCCGATAGGGAGAGGAAAGTGACCGGTACTGTAGGGATCTGTAAGGTCCATACACAGAGTGTGATCCGATAGGGAGAGGAAAGTGATCGGTACTGTAGGGATCTGTAAGGTCCATACACAGAGTGTGATCTGATAGGGAGAGGAAAGTGATCGGTACTGTAGGGATCTGTAAGGTCCATACACAGAGTGTGACCCGATAGGGAGAGGAAAGTGATCAGTACTGTAGGGATCTGTACGGTCCATACACAGAGTGTGATCCGATAGGGAGAGGAAAGTGATTGGTACTGTAGGGATCTGTACTGTCCATACACAGAGTGTGATCCGATAAGGAGAGGAAAGTGATTGGTACTGTAGGGATCTGTAAGGTCCATACACAGAGTGTGACCCGATAGGGAGAGGAAAGTGATCGGTACTGTAGGGATCTGTACAGTCCATACACAGAGTGTGACCCGATAAGGAGAGGAAAGTGATTGGTACTGTAGGGATCTGTAAGGTCCATACACAGAGTGTGACCCGATAGGGAGAGGATAGTGATCGGTACTGTAGGGATCTGTACTGTCCATACACAGAGTGTGACCCGATAGGGAGAGGAAAGTGATAGGTACTGTAGGGATCTGTAAGGTCCATACACAGAGTGTGACCCGATAGGGAGAGGAAAGTGACCAGTACTGTAGGGATCTGTAAGGTCCATACACAGAGTGTGACCCGATAGGGAGAGGAAAGTGATCGGTACTGTAGGGATCTGTACTGTCCATACACAGAGTGTGACCCGATAGGGAGAGGAAAGTGATAGGTACTGTAGGGATCTGTAAGGTCCATACACAGAGTGTGATCCGATAGGGAGAGGAAAGTGATCGGTACTGTAGGGATCTGTACAGTCCATACACAGAGTGTGATCCGATAGGGAGAGGAAAGTGATCGGTACTGTAGGGATCTGTAAGGTCCATACACAGAGTGTGACCCGATAGGGAGAGGAAAGTGATTGGTACTGTAGGGGTCTGTACAGTCCATACACAGAGTGTGATCCGATAGGGAGAGGAAAGTGACCGGTACTGTAGGGATCTGTACAGTCCATACACAGAGTGTGATCTGATAGGGAGAGGAAAGTGATCGGTACTGTAGGGATCTGTAAGGTCCATACACAGAGTGTGACCCGATAGGGAGAGGAAAGTGATCAGTACTGTAGGGATCTGTACGGTCCATACACAGAGTGTGATCCGATAGGGAGAGGAAAGTGATTGGTACTGTAGGGGTCTGTACTGTCCATACACAGAGTGTGATCCGATAGGGAGAGGAAAGTGATTGGTACTGTAGGGATCTGTACTGTCCATACACAGAGTGTGATCCGATAGGGAGAGGAAAGTGATTGGTACTGTAGGGATCTGTAAGGTCCATACACAGAGTGTGATCCGATAGGGAGAGGAAAGTGATCGGTACTGTAGGGGTCTGTAAGGTCCATACACAGAGTGTGATCTGATAGGGAGAGGAAAGTGATCGGTACTGTAGGGATCTGTAAGGTCCATACACAGAGTGTGATCCGATAGGGAGAGGAAAGTGATTGGTACTGTAGGGATCTGTACTGTCCATACACAGAGTGTGACCCGATAGGGAGAGGAAAGTGATCGGTACTGTAGGAGTCTGTACTGTCCATACACAGAGTGTGACCCGATAGGGAGAGGAAAGTGATCGGTACTGTAGGGGTCTGTACAGTCCATACACAGAGTGTGATCCGATAGGGAGGGGAAAGTGCTTGGTACTGTAGGGGTCTGTACAGTCCATACACAGAGTGTGACCCGATAGGGAGAGGAAAGTGATTGGTACTGTAGGGATCTGTACTGTCCATACACAGAGTGTGATCCGATAGGGAGAGGAAAGTGATTGGTACTGTAGGGATCTGTAAGGTCAATACACAGAGTGTTATCCGATAGGGAGAGGAAAGTGATCGGTACTGTAGGGATCTGTACAGTCCATACACAGAGTGTGATCCGATAGGGAGAGGAAAGTGATTGCTACTGTAGGGATCTGTACTGTCCATACACAGAGTGTGACCCGATAGAGAGAGGAAAGTGACCGGTACTGTAAGGATCTGTATGGTCCATACACAGAGTGTGATCTGATAGGGAGAGGAAAGTGATCGGTACTGTAGGGATCTGTATGGTCCATACACAGAGTGTGATCCGATAGGGAGAGGAAAGTGATCGGTACTGTAGGGGTCTGTACGGTCCATACACAGAGTGTGATCCGATAGGGAGAGGAAAGTGATTGGTACTGTAGGGATCTGTAAGGTCCATACACAGAGTGTGATCCGATAGGGAGAGGAAAGTGACCGGTACTGTAGGGGTCTGTAAGGTCCATACACTGAGTGTGACCCGATAGGGAGAGGAAAGTGATCGGTACTGTAGGGATCTGTACAGTCCATACACAGAGTGTGATCTGATAGGGAGAGGAAAGTGATCGGTACTGTAGGGATCTGTAAGGTCCATACACAGAGTGTGACCCGATAGGGAGAGGAAAGTGATCGGTACTGTAGGGGTCTGTAAGGTCCATACACAGAGTGTGACCCGATAGGGAGAGGAAAGTGATCGGTACTGTAGGGGTCTGTAAGGTCCATACACAGAGTGTGACCCGATAGGGAGAGGAAAGTGATCGGTACTGTAGGGATCTGTACAGTCCATACACAGAGTGTGACCCGATAGGGAGAGGAAAGTGACCGGTACTGTAGGGGTCTGTAAGGTCCATACACAGAGTGTGATCCGATAGGGAGAGGAAAGTGATTGGTACTGTAGGGATCTGTAAGGTCCATACACAGAGTGTGACCCGATAGGGAGAGGAAAGTGACCGGTACTGTAGGGATCTGTACGGTCCATACACAGAGTGTGACCCGATAGGGAGAGGAAAGTGATTGGTACTGTAGGGATCTGTACTGTCCATACACAGAGTGTGACCCGATAGGGAGAGGAAAGTGATCGGTACTGTAGGGATCTGTACTGTCCATACACTGAGTGTGATCCGATAGGGAGAGGAAAGTGATTGGTACTGTAGGGATCTGTAAGGTCCATACACAGAGTGTGATCCGATAGGGAGAGGAAAGCGATCGGTACTGTAGGGATCTGTAAGGTCCATACACAGAGTGTGATCCGATAGGGAGAGGAAAGTGATCGGTACTGTAGGGGTCTGTACAGTCCATACACAGAGTGTGATCCGATAGGGAGAGGAAAGTGACCGGTACTGTAGGGATCTGTACTGTCCATACACAGAGTGTGACCCGATAGGGAGAGGAAAGTGATTGGTACTGTAGGGATCTGTACAGTCCATACACAGAGTGTGATCCGATAGGGAGAGGAAAGTGATCGGTATTGTAGGGATCTGTACGGTCCATACACAGAGTGTGACCCGATAGGGAGAGGAAAGTGATCGATACTGTAGGGATCTGTACTGTCCATACACAGAGTGTGATCCGATAGGGAGAGGAAAGTGATCGGTACTGTAGGGATCTGTACAGTCCATACACAGAGTGTGACCCGATAGGGAGAGGAAAGTGATTGGTACTGTAGGGATCTGTACAGTCCATACACAGAGTGTGATCCGATAGGGAGAGGAAAGTGACCGGTACTGTAGGGATCTGTACAGTCCATACACAGAGTGTGATCCGATAGGGAGAGGAAAGTGATCGATACTGTAGGGATCTGTACTGTCCATACACAGAGTGTGACCCGATAGGGAGAGGAAAGTGATTGGTACTGTAGGGATCTGTACAGTCCATACACAGAGTGTGACCCGATAGGGAGAGGAAAGTGATCGGTACTGTAGGGATCTGTAAGGTCCATACACAGAGTGTGATCCGATAGGGAGAGGAAAGTGATCGGTACTGTAGGGATCTGTAAGGTCCATACACAGAGTGTGATCCGATAGGGAGAGGAAAGTGATCGGTACTGTAGGGATCTGTACTGTCCATACACAGAGTGTGACCCGATAGGGAGAGGAAAGTGATCGGTACTGTAGGGATCTGTAAGGTCCATACACAGAGTGTGACCCGATAGGGAGAGGAAAGTGATTGGTACTGTAGGGATCTGTACAGTCCATACACAGAGTGTGATCCGATAGGGAGAGGAAAGTGATCGGTACTGTAGGGATCTGTACTGTCCATACACAGAGTGTGACCCGATAGGGAGAGGAAAGTGATCGGTACTGTAGGGGTCTGTACAGTCCATACACAGAGTGTGATCCGATAGGGAGAGGAAAGTGATCGGTACTGTACGGGTCTGTACGGTCCATACACAGAGTGTGACCCGATAGGGAGAGGAAAGTGATCGGTACTGTAGGGATCTGTACAGTCCATACACAGAGTGTGACCCGATAGGGAGAGGAAAGTGATTGGTACTGTAGGGGTCTGTAAGGTCCATACACAGAGTGTGACCCGATAGGGAGAGGAAAGTGATCGGTACTGTAGGGATCTGTACTGTCCATACACAGAGTGTGACCCGATAGGGAGAGGAAAGTGATCGGTACTGTACGGATCTGTAAGGTCCATACACAGAGTGTGATCCGATAGGGAGAGGAAAGTGATCGGTACTGTAGGGATCTGTAAGGTCCATACACAGAGTGTGACCCGATAGGGAGAGGAAAGTGATCGGTACTGTAGGGATCTGTACTGTCCATACACAGAGTGTGATCCGATAGGGAGAGGAAAGTGATTGGTACTGTAGGGATCTGTAAGGTCCATACACAGAGTGTGACCCGATAGGGAGAGGAAAGTGACCGGTACTGTAGGGATCTGTAAGGTCCATACACAGAGTGTGATCCGATAGGGAGAGGAAAGTGATTGGTACTGTAGGGATCTGTACAGTCCATACACAGAGTGTGACCCGATAGGGAGAGGAAAGTGATTGGTACTGTAGGGATCTGTAAGGTCCATACACAGAGTGTGATCCGATAGGGAGAGGAAAGTGATCGGTACTGTAGGGATCTGTAAGGTCCATACACAGAGTGTGATCCGATAGGGAGAGGAAAGTGATTGGTACTGTAGGGATCTGTAAGGTCCATACACAGAGTGTGACCCGATAGGGAGAGGAAAGTGATCGGTACTGTAGGGATCTGTACAGTCCATACACAGAGTGTGACCCGATAGGGAGAGGAAAGTGATTGGTACTGTAGGGATCTGTAAGGTCCATACACAGAGTGTGATCCGATAGGGAGAGGAAAGTGATCGGTACTGTAGGGATCTGTAAGGTCCATACACAGAGTGTGATCCGATAGGGAGAGGAAAGTGATTGGTACTGTAGGGGTCTGTACAGTCCATACACAGAGTGTGATCCGATAGGGAGAGGAAAGTGATCGGTACTGTAGGGATCTGTACAGTCCATACACAGAGTGTGATCCGATAGGGAGAGGAAAGTGATCGGTACTGTAGGGATCTGTAAGGTCCATACACAGAGTGTGATCTGATAGGGAGAGGAAAGTGATCGATACTGTAGGGATCTGTACAGTCCATACACAGAGTGTGATCCGATAGGGAGAGGAAAGTGACCGGTACTGTAGGGATCTGTAAGGTCCATACACAGAGTGTGATCCGATAGGGAGAGGAAAGTGATCGGTACTGTAGGGATCTGTACTGTCCATACACAGAGTGTGACCCGATAGGGAGAGGAAAGTGATTGGTACTGTAGGGGTCTGTACTGTCCATACACAGAGTGTGACCCGATAGGGAGAGGAAAGTGATTGGTACTGTAGGGATCTGTAAGGTCCATACACAGAGTGTGATCTGATAGGGAGAGGAAAGTGATTGGTACTGTAGGGGTCTGTACTGTCCATACACAGAGTGTGACCCGATAGGGAGAGGAAAGTGACCGGTACTGTAGGGATCTGTAAGGTCCATACACAGAGTGTGACCCGATAGGGAGAGGAAAGTGATCTGTACTGTAGGGATCTGTACTGTCCATACACAGAGTGTGATCTGATAGGGAGAGGAAAGTGATTGGTACTGTAGGGGTCTGTACTGTCCATACACAGAGTGTGACCCGATAGGGAGAGGAAAGTGACCGGTACTGTAGGGATCTGTAAGGTCCATACACAGAGTGTGACCCGATAGGGAGAGGAAAGTGATCGGTACTGTAGGGATCTGTACAGTCCATACACAGAGTGTGATCCGATAGGGAGAGGAAAGTGATTGGTACTGTAGGGATCTGTACTGTCCATACACAGAGTGTGACCCGATAGGGAGAGGAAAGTGATTGGTACTGTAGGGATCTGTACTGTCCATACACAGAGTGTGACCCGATAGGGAGAGGAAAGTGATCGGTACTGTAGGGGTCTGTACAGTCCATACACAGAGTGTGATCTGATAGGGAGAGGAAAGTGATCGGTACTGTAGGGGTCTGTAAGGTCCATACACAGAGTGTGATCCGATAGGGAGAGGAAAGTGATTGGTACTGTAGGGATCTGTAAGGTCCATACACAGAGTGTGATCCGATAGGGAGAGGAAAGTGATTGGTACTGTAGGGATCTGTAAGGTCCATACACAGAGTGTGATCCGATAGGGAGAGGAAAGTGATTGGTACTGTAGGGATCTGTACTGTCCATACACAGAGTGTGACCCGATAGGGAGAGGAAAGTGATCGGTACTGTAGGGATCTGTAAGGTCCATACACAGAGTGTGATCTGATAGGGAGAGGAAAGTGATCGGTACTGTAGGGATCTGTACAGTCCATACACAGAGTGTGATCCGATAGGGAGAGGAAAGTGATCTGTACTGTAGGGGTCTGTACTGTCCATACACAGAGTGTGATCCGATAGGGAGAGGAAAGTGACCGGTACTGTAGGGATCTGTACAGTCCATACACAGAGTGTGATCTGATAGGGAGAGGAAAGTGATCGGTACTGTAGGGATCTGTACAGTCCATACATAGAGTGTGACCCGATAGGGAGAGGAAAGTGATCGGTACTGTAGGGATCTGTAAGGTCCATACACAGAGTGTGACCCGATAGGGAGAGGAAAGTGATCGGTACTGTAGGGATCTGTAAGGTCCATACACAGAGTGTGACCCGATAGGGAGAGGAAAGTGACCGGTACTGTAGGGATCTGTACTGTCCATACACAGAGTGTGATCCGTTAGGGAGAGGAAAGTGATCGGTACTGTAGGGATCTGTAAGGTCCATACACAGAGTGTGACCCGATAGGGAGAGGAAAGTGATCGGTACTGTAGGGATCTGTACTGTCCATACACAGAGTGTGATCCGATAGGGAGAGGAAAGTGATCAGTACTGTAGGGATCTGTAAGGTCCATACACAGAGTGTGACCCGATAGGGAGAGGAAAGTGATCAGTACTGTAGGGATCTGTAAGGTCCATACACAGAGTGTGATCCGATAGGGAGAGGAAAGTGATCGGTACTGTAGGGGTCTGTAAGGTCCATACACAGAGTGTGATCCGATAGGGAGAGGAAAGTGATTGGTACTGTAGGGATCTGTACTGTCCATACACAGAGTGTGACCCGATAGGGAGAGGAAAGTGATTGGTACTGTAGGGATCTGTACAGTCCATACACAGAGTGTGACCCGATAGGGAGAGGAAAGTGATTGGTACTGTAGGGGTCTGTACTGTCCATACACAGAGTGTGACCCGATAGGGAGAGGAAAGTGACCGGTACTGTAGGGATCTGTAAGGTCCATACACAGAGCGTGATCCGATAGGGAGAGGAAAGTGATCGGTACTGTAGGGGTCTGTACTGTCCATACACAGAGTGTGATCCGATAGGGAGAGGAAAGTGATCGGTACTGTAGGGATCTGTACTGTCCATACACAGAGTGTGATCCGATAGGGAGAGGAAAGTGACCGGTACTGTAGGGGTCTGTACTGTCCATACACAGAGTGTGATCCGATAGGGAGAGGAAAGTGACCGGTACTGTAGGGATCTGTAAGGTCCATACACAGAGTGTGATACGATAGGGAGAGGAAAGTGATCGGTACTGTAGGGGTCTGTACTGTCCATACACAGAGTGTGATCCGATAGGGAGAGGAAAGTGACCGGTACTGTAGGGATCTGTAAGGTCCATACACAGAGTGTGATCCGATAGGGAGAGGAAAGTGATCAGTACTGTAGGGGTCTGTACTGTCCATACACAGAGTGTGACCCGATAGGGAGAGGAAAGTGACCAGTACTGTAGGGATCTGTACAGTCCATACACAGAGTGTGACCCGATAGGGAGAGGAAAGTGATCGGTACTGTAGGGATCTGTAAGGTCCATACACAGAGTGTGATCCGATAGGGAGAGGAAAGTGATCGGTACTGTAGGGATCTGTACAGTCCATACACAGAGTGTGACCCGATAGGGAGAGGAAAGTGATCGGTACTGTAGGGATCTGTAAGGTCCATACACAGAGTGTGATCCGATAGGGAGAGGAAAGTGATCGGTACTGTAGGGGTCTGTAAGGTCCATACACAGAGTGTGACCCGATAGGGAGAGGAAAGTGATTGGTACTGTAGGGATCTGTAAGGTCCATACACAGAGTGTGATCCGATAGGGAGAGGAAAGTGATTGGTACTGTAGGGATCTGTACAGTCCATACACAGAGTGTGACCCGATAGGGAGAGGAAAGTGATCGGTACTGTAGGGATCTGTAAGGTCCATACACAGAGTGTGATCCGATAGGGAGAGGAAAGTGATCAGTACTGTAGGGATTTGTACAGTCCATACACAGAGTGTGATCCGATAGGGAGAGGAAAGTGATCGGTACTGTAGGGATTTGTACAGTCCATACACAGAGTGTGATCCGATAGGGAGGGGAAAGTGATTGGTACTGTAGGGATCTGTACAGTCCATACACAGAGTGTGACCCGATAGGGAGAGGAAAGTGATCGGTACTGTAGGGATCTGTACAGTCCATACACAGAGTGTGACCCGATAGGGAGAGGAAAGTGATTGGTACTGTAGAGATCTGTACTGTCCATACACAGAGTGTGATTCGATAGGGAGAGGAAAGTGATTGGTACTGTAGGGGTCTGTACTGTCCATACACAGAGTGTGATCCGATAGGGAGAGGAAAGTGATTGGTACTGTAGGGGTCTGTACTGTCCATACACAGAGTGTGACCCGATAGGGAGAGGAAAGTGATCGGTACTGTAGGGATCTGTAAGGTCCATACACAGAGTGTGATCCGATAGGGAGAGGAAAGTGATTGGTACTGTAGGGATCTGTACTGTCCATACACAGAGTGTGATCCGATAGGGAGGGGAAAGTGATTGGTACTGTAGGGATCTGTACAGTCCATACACAGAGTGTGATCCGATAGGGAGAGGAAAGTGATCGGTACTGTAGGGATCTGTAAGGTCCATACACAGAGTGTGACCTGATAGGGAGAGGAAAGTGATCGGTACTGTAGGGATCTGTACTGTCCATACACAGAGTGTGACCCGATAGGGAGAGGAAAGTGATCGGTACTGTAGGGATCTGTAAGGTCCATACACAGAGTGTGACCCGATAGGGAGAGGAAAGTGATCGGTACTGTAGGGATCTGTAAGGTCCATACACAGAGTGTGACCCGATAGGGAGAGGAAAGTGACCGGTACTGTAGGGATCTGTAAGGTCCATACACAGAGTGTGACCCGATAGGGAGAGGAAAGTGACCGGTACTGTAGGGGTCTGTACAGTCCATACACAGAGTGTGACCCGATAGGGAGAGGAAAGTGACCGGTATTGTAGGGGTCTGTAAGGTCCATACACAGAGTGTGATCCGATAGGGAGAGGAAAGTGATTGGTACTGTAGGGATCTGTACTGTCCATACACAGAGTGTGACCCGATAGGGAGAGGAAAGTGATTGGTACTGTAGGGATCTGTACTGTCCATACACAGAGTGTGATCCGATAGGGAGAGGAAAGTGATTGGTACTGTAGGGATCTGTAAGGTCCATACACAGAGTGTGACCCGATAGGGAGAGGATAGTGACCGGTACTGTAGGGGTCTGTACAGTCCATACACAGAGTGTGACCCGATAGGGAGAGGAAAGTGACCGGTATTGTAGGGATCTGTACTGTCCATACACAGAGTGTGATCTGATAGGGAGAGGAAAGTGACCGGTACTGTAGGGGTCTGTACGGTCCATACACAGAGTGTGACCCGATAGGGAGAGGAAAGTGATCGGTACTGTAGGGATCTGTAAGGTCCATACACAGAGTGTGATCCGATAGGGAGAGGAAAGTGATCGGTACTGTAGGGATCTGTAAGGTCCATACACAGAGTGTGATCCGATAGGGAGAGGAAAGTGATCAGTACTGTAGGGATCTGTACAGTCCATACACAGAGTGTGATCCGAAAGGGAGAGGAAAGTGACCTGTACTGTAGGGATCTGTACAGTCCATACACAGAGTGTGACCCGATAGGGAGAGGAAAGTGATCGGTACTGTAGGGATCTGTAAGGTCCATACACAGAGTGTGACCCGATAGGGAGGGGAAAGTGATCGGTACTGTAGGGATCTATACTGTCCATACACTGAGTGTGATCCGATAGGGAGAGGAAAGTGATTGGTACTGTAGGGATCTGTAAGGTCCATACACAGAGTGTGACCCGATAGGGAGGGGAAAGTGATCGGTACTGTAGGGATCTATACTGTCCATACACTGAGTGTGATCCGATAGGGAGAGGAAAGTGATTGGTACTGTAGGGATCTGTAAGGTCCATACACAGAGTGTGACCCGATAGGGAGGGGAAAGTGATCGGTACTGTAGGGATCTATACTGTCCATACACAGAGTGTGATCCGATAGGGAGAGGAAAGTGACCGGTACTGTAGGGATCTGTACAGTCCATACACAGAGTGTGACCCGATAGGGAGAGGAAAGTGATCGGTACTGTAGGGATCTGTAAGGTCCATACACAGAGTGTGACCCGATAGGGAGGGGAAAGTGATCGGTACTGTAGGGATCTATACTGTCCATACACTGAGTGTGATCCGATAGGGAGAGGAAAGTGATTGGTACTGTAGGGATCTGTAAGGTCCATACACAGAGTGTGACCCGATAGGGAGAGGAAAGTGATTGGTACTGTAGGGATCTGTAAGGTCCATACACAGAGTGTGATCCGATAGGGAGAGGAAAGTGACCGGTACTGTAGGGATCTGTAAGGTCCATACACAGAGTGTGACCCGATAGGGAGAGGAAAGTGATTGGTACTGTAGGGATCTGTACTGTCCATACACAGAGTGTGATCCGATAGGGAGAGGAAAGTGATCGGTACTGTAGGGATCTATACTGTCCATACACTGAGTGTGATCCGATAGGGAGAGGAAAGTGATTGGTACTGTAGGGATCTGTAAGGTCCATACACAGAGTGTGACCCGATAGGGAGAGGAAAGTGATTGGTACTGTAGGGATCTGTAAGGTCCATACACAGAGTGTGATCCGATAGGGAGAGGAAAGTGACCGGTACTGTAGGGATCTGTACTGTCCATACACAGAGTGTGACCCAATAGGGAGAGGAAAGTGATTGGTACTGTAGGGATCTGTAAGGTCCATACACAGAATGTGATCCGATAGGGAGAGGAAAGTGATCAGTACTGTAGGGATCTGTAAGGTCCATACACAGAGTGTGACCCGATAGGGAGAGGAAAGTGATTGGTACTGTAGGGATCTGTACTGTCCATACACAGAGTGTGACCCGATAGGGAGAGGAAAGTGATTGGTACTGTAGGGGTCTGTACTGTCCATACACAGAGTGTGACCCGATAGGGAGAGGAAAGTGATCGGTACTGTAGGGATCTGTAAGGTCCATACACAGAGTGTGATCCGATAGGGAGAGGAAAGTGATCAGTACTGTAGGGATCTGTACGGTCCATACACAGATGTGATCCGATAGGGAGAGGAAAGTGATCGGTACTGTAGGGATCTGTAAGGTCCATACACAGAGTGTGATCCGATAGGGAGAGGAAAGTGATCGGTACTGTAGGGATCTGTACTGTCCATACACAGAGTGTGATCTGATAGGGAGAGGAAAGTGATTGGTACTGTAGGGATCTGTAAGGTCCATACACAGAGTGTGATCCGATAGGGAGAGGAAAGTGACCGGTACTGTAGGGATCTGTAAGGTCCATACACAGAGTGTGACCCGATAGGGAGAGGAAAGTGATTGGTACTGTAGGGATCTGTACTGTCCATACACAGAGTGTGATCCGATAGGGAGAGGAAAGTGATCGGTACTGTAGGGATCTGTAAGGTCCATACACAGAGTGTGATCCGATAGGGAGAGGAAAGTGATCGGTACTGTAGGGATCTGTACAGTCCATACACAGAGTGTGATCCGATAGGGAGAGGAAAGTGATTGGTACTGTAGGGATCTGTAAGGTCCATACACAGAGTGTGACCCGATAGGGAGAGGAAAGTGATCGGTACTGTAGGGGTCTGTACAGTCCATACACAGAGTGTGATCCGATAGGGAGAGGAAAGTGATTGGTACTGTAGGGATCTGTACTGTCCATACACAGAGTGTGATCCGATAGGGAGAGGAAAGTGATCGGTACTGTAGGGATCTGTAAGGTCCATACACAGAGTGTGATCCGATATGGAGAGGAAAGTGATCGGTACTGTAGGGATCTGTAAGGTCCATACACAGAGTGTGACCCGATAGGGAGAGGAAAGTGATCGGTACTGTAGGGATCTGTACTGTCCATACACTGAGTGTGACCCGATAGGGAGAGGAAAGTGATTGGTACTGTAGGGATCTGTACTGTCCATACACAGAGTGTGATCAGATAGGGAGAGGAAAGTGATCGGTACTGTAGGGATCTGTACAGTCCATACACAGAGTGTGATCCGATAGGGAGAGGAAAGTGATTGGTACTGTAGGGATCTGTAAGGTCCATACACAGAGTGTGACCCGATAGGGAGAGGAAAGTGATCAGTACTGTAGGGATCTGTAAGGTCCATACACAGAGTGTGACCCGATAGGGAGAGGAAAGTGATCGGTACTGTAGGGATCTGTAAGGTCCATACACAGAGTGTGACCCGATAGGGAGAGGAAAGTGATCGGTACTGTAGGGATCTGTAAGGTCCATACACAGAGTGTGATCCGATAGGGAGAGGAAAGTGATCGGTACTGTAGGGATCTGTAAGGTCCATACACAGAGTGTGATCCGATAGGGAGAGGAAAGTGATCGGTACTGTAGGGATCTGTAAGGTCCATACACAGAGTGTGATCCGATAGGGAGAGAAAAGTGATCGGTACTGTAGGTATCTGTAAGGTCCATACACAGAGTGTGATCCGATAGGGAGAGGAAAGTGATCGGTACTGTAGGGATCTGTAAGGTCCATACACAGAGTGTGATACGATAGGGAGAGGAAAGTGATTGGAACTGTAGGGATCTGTACAGTCCATACACAGAGTGTGACCCGATAGGGAGAGGAAAGTGATCGGTACTGTAGGGATCTGTACTGTCCATACACAGAGTGTGATCCGATAGGGAGAGGAAAGTGATCGGTACTGTAGGGATCTGTAAGGTCCATACACAGAGTGTGACCCGATAGGGAGAGGAAAGTGATCGGTACTGTAGGGATCTGTAAGGTCCATACACAGAGTGTGACCCGACAGGGAGAGGAAAGTGATTGGTACTGTAGGGGTCTGTACTGTCCATACACAGAGTGTGATCCGATAGGGAGAGGAAAGTGATCGGTACTGTAGGGGTCTGTAAGGTCCATACACAGAGTGTGATCCGATAGGGAGAGGAAAGTGATCGGTACTGTAGGGATCTGTAAGGTCCATACACAGAGTGTGATCCGATAGGGAGAGGAAAGTGATTGGTACTGTAGGGATCTGTAAGGTCCATACACAGAGTGTGACCCGATAGGGAGAGGAAAGTGATCAGTACTGTAGGGATCTGTACAGTCCATACACAGAGTGTGATCCGATAGGGAGAGGAAAGTGACCGGTACTGTAGGGATCTGTACTGTCCATACACAGAGTGTGACCCGATAGGGAGAGGAAAGTGATCGGTACTGTAGGGATCTGTAAGGTCCATACACAGAGTGTGACCCGATAGGGAGGGGAAAGTGATCGGTACTGTAGGGATCTATACTGTCCATACACTGAGTGTGATCCGATAGGGAGAGGAAAGTGATTGGTACTGTAGGGATCTGTAAGGTCCATACACAGAGTGTGACCCGATAGGGAGAGGAAAGTGATTGGTACTGTAGGGATCTGTAAGGTCCATACACAGAGTGTGATCCGATAGGGAGAGGAAAGTGACCGGTACTGTAGGGATTTGTAAGGTCCATACACAGAGTGTGATCCGATAGGGAGAGGAAAGTGATTGGTACTGTAGGGATCTGTACTGTCCATACACAGAGTGTGACCCGATAGGGAGAGGAAAGTGATTGGTACTGTAGGGGTCTGTACTGTCCATACACAGAGTGTGACCCGATAGGGAGAGGAAAGTGATCGGTACTGTAGGGATCTGTAAGGTCCATACACAGAGTGTGATCCGATAGGGAGAGGAAAGTGATCAGTACTGTAGGGATCTGTACGGTCCATACACAGATGTGATCCGATAGGGAGAGGAAAGTGATCGGTACTGTAGGGATCTGTAAGGTCCATACACAGAGTGTGATCCGATAGGGAGAGGAAAGTGATCGGTACTGTAGGGATCTGTACTGTCCATACACAGAGTGTGATCTGATAGGGAGAGGAAAGTGATTGGTACTGTAGGGATCTGTAAGGTCCATACACAGAGTGTGATCCGATAGGGAGAGGAAAGTGACCGGTACTGTAGGGATCTGTAAGGTCCATACACAGAGTGTGACCCGATAGGGAGAGGAAAGTGATTGGTACTGTAGGGATCTGTACTGTCCATACACAGAGTGTGATCCGATAGGGAGAGGAAAGTGATCGGTACTGTAGGGATCTGTAAGGTCCATACACAGAGTGTGATCCGATAGGGAGAGGAAAGTGATCGGTACTGTAGGGATCTGTACAGTCCATACACAGAGTGTGATCCGATAGGGAGAGGAAAGTGATTGGTACTGTAGGGATCTGTAAGGTCCATACACAGAGTGTGACCCGATAGGGAGAGGAAAGTGATTGGTACTGTAGGGGTCTGTACAGTCCATACACAGAGTGTGATCCGATAGGGAGAGGAAAGTGATTGGTACTGTAGGGATCTGTACTGTCCATACACAGAGTGTGATCCGATAGGGAGAGGAAAGTGATCGGTACTGTAGGGATCTGTAAGGTCCATACACAGAGTGTGATCCGATATGGAGAGGAAAGTGATCGGTACTGTAGGGATCTGTAAGGTCCATACACAGAGTGTGACCCGATAGGGAGAGGAAAGTGATCGGTACTGTAGGGATCTGTACTGTCCATACACTGAGTGTGACCCGATAGGGAGAGGAAAGTGATTGGTACTGTAGGGATCTGTACTGTCCATACACAGAGTGTGATCAGATAGGGAGAGGAAAGTGATCGGTACTGTAGGGATCTGTACAGTCCATACACAGAGTGTGATCCGATAGGGAGAGGAAAGTGATTGGTACTGTAGGGATCTGTAAGGTCCATACACAGAGTGTGACCCGATAGGGAGAGGAAAGTGATCAGTACTGTAGGGATCTGTAAGGTCCATACACAGAGTGTGACCCGATAGGGAGAGGAAAGTGATCGGTACTGTAGGGATCTGTAAGGTCCATACACAGAGTGTGACCCGATAGGGAGAGGAAAGTGATCGGTACTGTAGGGATCTGTAAGGTCCATACACAGAGTGTGATCCGATAGGGAGAGGAAAGTGATCGGTACTGTAGGGATCTGTAAGGTCCATACACAGAGTGTGATCCGATAGGGAGAGGAAAGTGATCGGTACTGTAGGGATCTGTAAGGTCCATACACAGAGTGTGATCCGATAGGGAGAGAAAAGTGATCGGTACTGTAGGTATCTGTAAGGTCCATACACAGAGTGTGATCCGATAGGGAGAGGAAAGTGATCGGTACTGTAGGGACCTGTAAGGTCCATACACAGAGTGTGATACGATAGGGAGAGGAAAGTGATTGGTACTGTAGGGATCTGTACAGTCCATACACAGAGTGTGACCCGATAGGGAGAGGAAAGTGATCGGTACTGTAGGGATCTGTACTGTCCATACACAGAGTGTGATCCGATAGGGAGAGGAAAGTGATCGGTACTGTAGGGATCTGTAAGGTCCATACACAGAGTGTGACCCGATAGGGAGAGGAAAGTGATCGGTACTGTAGGGATCTGTAAGGTCCATACACAGAGTGTGACCCGACAGGGAGAGGAAAGTGATTGGTACTGTAGGGGTCTGTACTGTCCATACACAGAGTGTGATCCGATAGGGAGAGGAAAGTGATCGGTACTGTAGGGGTCTGTAAGGTCCATACACAGAGTGTGACCCGATAGGGAGAGGAAAGTGATCGGTACTGTAGGGGTCTGTAAGGTCCATACACAGAGTGTGATCTGATAGGGAGAGGAAAGTGATTGGTACTGTAGGGATCTGTAAGGTCCATACACAGAGTGTGACCCGATAGGGAGAGGAAAGTGATCGGTACTGTAGGGGTCTGTAAGGTCCATACACAGAGTGTGATCTGATAGGGAGAGGAAAGTGATTGGTACTGTAGGGATCTGTACAGTCCATACACAGAGTGTGATCCGATAGGGAGAGGAAAGTGATCGGTACTGTAGGGATCTGTAAGGTCCATACACAGAGTGTGACCCGATAGGGAGAGGAAAGTGATCGGTACTGTAGGGATCTGTATAGTCCATACACAGAGTGTGATCCGATAGGGAGAGGAAAGTGATCGGTACTGTAGGGATCTGTACAGTCCATACACAGAGTGTGATCCGATAGGGAGAGGAAAGTGATCGGTACTGTAGGGATCTGTACTGTCCATACACAGAGTGTGACCCGATAGGGAGAGGAAAGTGATCAGTACTGTAGGGGTCTGTACAGTCCATACACAGAGTGTGATCCGATAGGGAGAGGAAAGTGATCGGTACTGTAGGGATCTGTACTGTCCATACACAGAGTGTGACCCGATAGGGAGAGGAAAGTGATCGGTACTGTAGGGATCTGTAAGGTCCATACACAGAGTGTGACCCGATAGGGAGAGGAAAGTGATCGGTACTGTAGGGATCTGTAAGGTCCATACACAGAGTGTGATCCGATAGGGAGAGGAAAGTGATTGGTACTGTAGGGATCTGTACTGTCCATACACAGAGTGTGACCCGATAGGGAGAGGAAAGTGATCGGTACTGTAGGGGTCTGTACAGTCCATACACAGAGTGTGATCCGATAGGGAGAGGAAAGTGATTAGTACTGTAGGGATCTGTAAGGTCCATACACAGAGTGTGACCCGACAGGGAGAGGAAAGTGATCGGTACTGTAGGGGTCTGTAAGGACCATACACAGAGTGTGACCCGACAGGGAGAGGAAAGTGATCGGTACTGTAGGGGTCTGTACTGTCCATACACAGAATGTGATCCGATAGGGAGAGGAAAGTGATTGGTACTGTAGGGATCTGTACTGTCCATACACAGAGTGTGACCCGATAGGGAGAGGAAAGTGATCGGTACTGTAGGGATCTGTACTGTCCATACACAGAGTGTGATCTGATAGGGAGAGGAAAGTGATCGGTACTGTAGGGGTCTGTAAGGTCCATACACAGAGTGTGACCCGACAGGGAGAGGAAAGTGATCGGTACTGTAGGGGTCTGTACTGTCCATACACAGAATGTGATCCGATAGGGGGAGGAAAGTGACCGGTACTGTAGGGGTCTGTACAGTCCATACACAGAGTGTGACCCGACAGGGAGAGGAAAGTGATCGGTACTGTAGGGATCTGTACTGTCCATACACAGAGTGTGATCTGATAGGGAGAGGAAAGTGATCGGTACTGTAGGGATCTGTACAGTCCATACACAGAGTGTGATCCGATAGGGAGAGGAAAGTGATTGGTACTGTAGGGGTCTGTACTGTCCATACACAGAGTGTGACCCGATAGGGAGAGGAAAGTGATTGGTACTGTAGGGATCTGTAAGGTCCATACACAGAGTGTGACCCGATAGGGAGAGGAAAGTGATTGGTACTGTAGGGATCTGTAAGGTCCATACACAGAGTGTGATCCGATAGGGAGAGGAAAGTGATCGGTACTGTAGGGATCTGTAAGGTCCATACACAGAGTGTGACCCGATAGGGAGAGGAAAGTGATTGGTACTGTAGGGATCTGTAAGGTCCATACACAGAGTGTGACCCGATAGGGAGAGGAAAGTGACCAGTACTGTAGGGATCTGTAAGGTCCATACACAGAGTGTGATCCGATAGGGAGAGGAAAGTGATTGGTACTGTAGGGATCTGTAAGGTCCATACACAGAGTGTGACCCGATAGGGAGAGGAAAGTGATTGGTACTGTAGGGATCTGTAAGGTCCATACACAGAGTGTGATCCGATAGGGAGAGGAAAGTGATCGGTACTGTAGGGATCTGTAAGGTCCATACACAGAGTGTGACCCGATAGGGAGAGGAAAGTGATTGGTACTGTAGGGATCTGTAAGGTCCATACACAGAGTGTGACCCGATAGGGAGAGGAAAGTGACCAGTACTGTAGGGATCTGTAAGGTCCATACACAGAGTGTGATCCGATAGGGAGAGGAAAGTGACCGGTACTGTAGGTATCTGTAAGGTCCATACACAGAGTGTGATCCGATAGGGAGGGGAAAGTGATTGGTACTGTAGGGATCTGTAAGGTCCATACACAGAGTGTGATCCGATAGGGAGAGGAAAGTGATCGGTACTGTAGGGATCTGTACTGTCCATACACAGAGTGTGACCCGATAGGGAGAGGAAAGTGATCGGTACTGTAGGGATCTGTAAGGTCCATACACAGAGTGTGATCCGATAGGGAGGGGAAAGTGATTGGTACTGTAGGGATCTGTACAGTCCATACACAGAGTGTGACCCGATAGGGAGAGGAAAGTGACCAGTACTGTAGGGATCTGTAAGGTCCATACACAGAGTGTGACCCGATAGGAAGAGGAAAGTGATCGGTACTGTAGGGATCTGTACAGTCCATACACAGAGTGTGACCCGATAGGGAGAGGAAAGTGACCAGTACTGTAGAGATCTGTAAGGTCCATACACAGAGTGTGATCCGATAGGGAGGGGAAAGTGATTGGTACTGTAGGGATCTGTAAGGTCCATACACAGAGTGTGATACGATACGGAGAGGAAAGTGATCGGTACTGTAGGGATCTGTACGGTCCATACACAGAGTGTGATACGATACGGAGAGGAAAGTGATCGGTACTGTAGGGATCTGTACTGTCCATACACAGAGTGTGACCCGATAGGGAGAGGAAAGTGATCAGTACTGTAGGGATCTGTACAGTCCATACACAGAGTGTGATCCGATAGGGAGAGGAAAGTGATCGATACTGTAGGGGTCTGTACAGTCCATACACAGAGTGTGATCCGATAGGGAGTGGAAAGTGATCGATACTGTAGGGGTCTGTACAGTCCATACACAGAGTGTGATACGATACGGAGAGGAAAGTGATCAGTACTGTAGGGATCTGTACAGTCCATACACAGAGTGTGATCCGATAGGGAGAGGAAAGTGATCGATACTGTAGGGGTCTGTACAGTCCATACACAGAGTGTGACCCGATAGGGAGAGGAAAGTGATCGGTACTGTAGGGATCTGTACAGTCCATACACAGAGTGTGACCCGATAGGGAGAGGAAAGTGATCGGTACTGTAGGGATCTGTACAGTCCATACACAGAGTGTGATCCGATAGGGAGAGGAAAGTGATTGGTACTGTAGGGATCTGTAAGGTCCATACACAGAGTGTGACCCGATAGGGAGAGGAAAGTGATCGGTACTGTAGGGATCTGTAAGGTCCATACACAGAGTGTGACCCGATAGGGAGAGGAAAGTGATCGGTACTGTAGGGATCTGTACAGTCCATACACAGAGTGTGACCCGATAGGGAGAGGAAAGTGATCGGTACTGTAGGGATCTGTACAGTCCATACACAGAGTGTGACCCGATAGGGAGAGTAAAGTGACCGGTACTGTAGGGATCTGTACGGTCCATACACAGAGTGTGATCCGATAGGGAGAGGAAAGTGATCGGTACTGTAGGAATCTGTAAGGTCCATACACAGAGTGTGACCCGATAGGGAGAGGAAAGTGATTGGTACTGTAGGGATCTGTACAGTCCATACACAGAGTGTGACCCGATAGGGAGAGGAAAGTGACCGGTACTGTAGGGATCTGTAAGGTCCATACACAGAGTGTGATCCGATAGGGAGAGGAAAGTGATCGGTACTGTAGGGATCTGTAAGGTCCATACACAGAGTGTGATCCGATAGGGAGAGGAAAGTGATTGGTACTGTAGGAATCTGTACTGTCCATACACAGAGTGTGACCCGATAGGGAGAGGAAAGTGATCGGTACTGTAGGGATCTGTACTGTCCATACACAGAGTGTGACCCGATAGGGAGAGGAAAGTGACCGGTACTGTAGGGATCTGTACAGTCCATACACAGAGTGTGACCCGATAGGGAGAGGAAAGTGATCGGTACTGTAGGGATCTGTAAGGTACATACACAGAGTGTGACCCGATAGGGAGAGGAAAGTGATTGGTACTGTAGGGGTCTGTACAGTCCATACACAGAGTGTGACCCGATAGGGAGAGGAAAGTGATCGGTACTGTAGGGGTCTGTACTGTCCATACACAGAGTGTGACCCGATAGGGAGAGGAAAGTGATCGGTACTGTAGGGATCTGTAAGGTCCATACACAGAGTGTGACCCGATACGGAGAGGAAAGTGATCGGTACTGTAGGGATCTGTAAGGTCCATACACAGAGTGTGATCCGATAGGGAGAGGAAAGTGATCGTTACTGTAGGGACCTGTAAGGTCCATACACAGAGTGTGACCCGATAGGGAGAGGAAAGTGATCGGTACTGTAGGGATCTGTAAGGTCCATACACAGAGTGTGATCCGATAGGGAGAGGAAAGTGATCGGTACTATAGGGATCTGTAAGGTACATACACAGAGTGTGACCCGATAGGGAGAGGAAAGTGATCGGTACTGTAGGGGTCTGTACTGTCTATACACAGAGTGTGACCTGATAGGGAGAGGAAAGTGACCGGTACTGTAGGGATCTGTAAGGTCCATACACAGAGTGTGATCCGATAGGGAGAGGAAAGTGATCGGTACTGTAGGGATCTGTAAGGTCCATACACAGAGTGTGATCCGATAGGGAGAGGAAAGTGATCAGTACTGTAGGGGTCTGTACAGTCCATACACAGAGTGTGATCCGATAGGGAGAGGAAAGTGACCAGTACTGTAGGGGTCTGTACAGTCCATACACAGAGTGTGATCCGATAGGGAGAGGAAAGTGATCGGTACTGTAGGGATCTGTAAGGTCCATACACAGAGTGTGACCCGATAGGGAGAGGAAAGTGATCGGTACTGTAGGGGTCTGTACAGTCCATACACAGAGTGTGATCCGATAGGGAGAGGAAAGTGACCGGTACTGTAGGGATCTGTAAGGTCCATACACAGAGTGTGACCCGATAGGGAGAGGAAAGTGATTGGTACTGTAGGGATCTGTAAGGTCCATACACAGAGTGTGACCCGATAGGGAGAGGAAAGTGATCAGTACTGTAGGGGTCTGTACAGTCCATACACAGAGTGTGATCCGATAGGGAGAGGAAAGTGATCGGTACTGTAGGGATCTGTACTGTCCATACACAGAGTGTGATCCGATAGGGAGAGGAAAGTGATCGGTACTGTAGGGATCTGTAAGGTCCATACACAGAGTGTGATCCGATAGGGAGAGGAAAGTGATTGGTACTGTAGGGATCTGTACTGTCCATACACAGAGTGTGACCCGATAGGGAGAGGAAAGTGACCGGTACTGTAGGGATCTGTAAGGTCCATACACAGAGTGTGACCCGATAGGGAGAGGAAAGTGATCGGTACTGTAGGGATCTGTACTGTCCATACACAGAGTGTGATCCGATAGGGAGAGGAAAGTGATCGGTACTGTAGGGGTCTGTAAGGTCCATACACAGAGTGTGATCCGATAGGGAGAGGAAAGTGATTGGTACTGTAGGGATCTGTACTGTCCATACACAGAGTGTGACCCGACAGGGAGAGGAAAGTGATCGGTACTGTAGGGGTCTGTACTGTCCATACACAGAGTGTGATCCGATAGGGAGAGGAAAGTGATCGGTACTGTAGGGATCTGTAAGGTCCATACACAGAGTGTGATCCGATAGGGAGAGGAAAGTGATCGGTACTGTAGGGATCTGTAAGGTCCATACACAGAGTGTGATCCGATAGGGAGAGGAAAGTGACCGGTACTGTAGGGGTCTGTACAGTCCATACACAGAGTGTGATCCGATAGGGAGAGGAAAGTGATCAGTACTGTAGGGATCTGTACTGTCCATACACAGAGTGTGACCCGATAGGGAGAGGAAAGTGACCGGTACTGTAGGGGTCTGTACAGTCCATACACAGAGTGTGATCCGATAGGGAGAGGAAAGTGATCGGTACTGTAGGGGTCTGTACTGTCCATACACAGAGTGTGATCCGATAGGGAGAGGAAAGTGATTGGTACTGTAGGGATCTGTAAGGTCCATACACAGAGTGTGACCCGATAGGGAGAGGAAAGTGACCAGTACTGTAGGGATCTGTAAGGTCCATACACAGAGTGTGACCCGATAGGGAGAGGAAAGTGATCGGTACTGTAGGGATCTGTAAGGTCCATACACTGAGTGTGACCCGATAGGGAGAGGAAAGTGACCAGTACTGTAGGGATCTGTACAGTCCATACACAGAGTGTGACCCGATAGGGAGAGGAAAGTGACCGGTACTGTAGGGGTCTGTAAGGTCCATACACAGAGTGTGACCCGATAGGGAGAGGAAAGTGACCGGTACTGTAGGGGTCTGTAAGGTCCATACACAGAGTGTGATCCGATAGGGAGAGGAAAGTGATCGGTACTGTAGGGATCTGTAAGGTCCATACACAGAGTGTGATCCGATAGGGAGAGGAAAGTGATCGGTACTGTAGGGATCTGTAAGGTCCATACACAGAGTGTGACCCGATAGGGAGAGGAAAGTGATTGGTACTGTAGGGATCTGTACTGTCCATACACAGAGTGTGACCCGATAGGGAGAGGAAAGTGATCGGTACTGTAGGGATCTGTAAGGTCCATACACAGAGTGTGACCCGATAGGGAGAGGAAAGTGATCGGTACTGTAGGGGTCTGTACAGTCCATACACAGAGTGTGATCCGATAGGGAGAGGAAAGTGATCGGTACTGTAGGGATCTGTAAGGTCCATACACAGAGTGTGACCCGATAGGGAGAGGAAAGTGACCAGTACTGTAGGGATCTGTACAGTCCATACACAGAGTGTGACCCGATAGGGAGAGGAAAGTGACCGGTACTGTAGGGGTCTGTAAGGTCCATACACAGAGTGTGACCCGATAGGGAGAGGAAAGTGACCGGTACTGTAGGGATCTGTACTGTCCATACACAGAGTGTGATCCGATAGGGAGAGGAAAGTGATCGGTACTGTAGGGATCTGTAAGGTCCATACACAGAGTGTGATCCGATAGGGAGAGGAAAGTGACCGGTACTGTAGGGATCTGTACTGTCCATACACAGAGTGTGACCCGATAGGGAGAGGAAAGTGATCGGTACTGTAGGGATCTGTACAGTCCATACACAGAGTGTGATCCGATAGGGAGAGGAAAGTGATTGGTACTGTAGGGATCTGTAAGGTCCATACACAGAGTGTGATCCGATAGGGAGAGGAAAGTGATCGGTACTGTAGGGATCTGTACTGTCCATACACAGAGTGTGACCCGATAGGGAGAGGAAAGTGATCGGTACTGTAGGGATCTGTAAGGTCCATACACAGAGTGTGATCCGATAGGGAGAGGAAAGTGATCGGTACTGTAGGGATCTGTAAGGTCCATACACAGAGTGTGACCCGATAGGGAGAGGAAAGTGATCGGTACTGTAGGGATCTGTACAGTCCATACACAGAGTGTGACCCGATAGGGAGAGGAAAGTGATCGGTACTGTAGGGATCTGTACAGTCCATACACAGAGTGTGATCCAATAGGGAGAGGAAAGTGATTGGTACTGTAGGGATCTGTAAGGTCCATACACAGAGTGTGATCCGATAGGGAGAGGAAAGTGATTGGTACTGTAGGGATCTGTACTGTCCATACACAGAGTGTGACCCGATAGGGAGAGGAAAGTGACCGGTACTGTAGGGATCTGTAAGGTCCATACACAGAGTGTGATCCGATAGGGAGGGGAAAGTGATTGGTACTGTAGGGATCTGTAAGGTCCATACACAGAGTGTGATCCGATAAGGAGAGGAAAGTGATTGGTACTGTAGGGGTCTGTAAGGTCCATACACAGAGTGTGATCCGATAGGGAGAGGAAAGTGATTGGTACTGTAGGGATCTGTACAGTCCATACACAGAGTGTGATCCGATAGGGAGAGGAAAGTGATCGGTACTGTAGGGATCTGTAAGGTCCATACACAGAGTGTGATCCGATAGGGAGAGGAAAGTGATCGGTACTGTAGGGATCTGTAAGGTCCATACACAGAGTGTGATCCGATAGGGAGAGGAAAGTGATCAGTACTGTAGGGATCTGTAAGGTCCATACACAGAGTGTGACCCGATAGGGAGAGGAAAGTGATCAGTACTGTAGGGATCTGTAAGGTCCATACACAGAGTGTGATCCGATAGGGAGAGGAAAGTGATCAGTACTGTAGGGATCTGTAAGGTCCATACACAGAGTGTGACCCGATAGGGAGAGGAAAGTGATCGGTACTGTAGGGATCTGTACTGTCCATACACAGAGTGTGATCCGATAGGGAGAGGAAAGTGATCGGTACTGTAGGGATCTGTAAGGTCCATACACAGAGTGTGACCCGATAGGGAGAGGAAAGTGATCAGTACTGTAGGGATCTGTAAGGTCCATACACAGAGTGTGACCCGATAGGGAGAGGAAAGTGATCGGTACTGTAGGGATCTGTAAGGTCCATACACAGAGTGTGACCCGATAGGGAGAGGAAAGTGATCGGTACTGTAGGGATCTGTACTGTCCATACACAGAGTGTGATCCGATAGGGAGAGGAAAGTGATCGGTACTGTAGGTATCTGTAAGGTCCATACACAGAGTGTGACCCGATAGGGAGAGGAAAGTGATCGATACTGTAGGGATCTGTACAGTCCATACACAGAGTGTGACCCGATAGGGAGAGGAAAGTGATCGGTACTGTAGGGATCTGTAAGGTCCATACAAAGAGTGTGACCCGATAGGGAGAGGAAAGTGATTGGTACTGTAGGGATCTGTACTGTCCATACACAGAGTGTGACCCGATAGGGAGAGGGAAGTGATCGGTACTGTAGGGATCTGTAAGGTCCATACACTGAGTGTGACCCGATAGGGAGAGGAAAGTGACCAGTACTGTAGGGATCTGTAAGGTCCATACACAGAGTGTGACCCGATAGGGAGAGGAAAGTGATTGGTACTGTAGGGATCTTTACTGTCCATACACAGAGTGTGACCCGATAGGGAGAGGGAAGTGATCGGTACTGTAGGGATCTGTAAGGTCCATACACAGAGTGTGACCCGATAGGGAGAGGAAAGTGATCGGTACTGTAGGGATCTGTAAGGTCCATACACACAGTGTGACCCGATAGGGAGAGGAAAGTGATTGGTACTGTAGGGATCTGTACAGTCCATACACAGAGTGTGACCCGATAGGGAGAGGAAAGTGACCGGTACTGTAGGGGTCTGTACTGTCCATACACAGAGTGTGATCCGATAGGGAGAGGAAAGTGATCGGTACTGTAGGGATCTGTAAGGTCCATACACAGAGTGTGACCCGATAGGGAGAGGAAAGTGATCGATACTGTAGAGATCTGTACAGTCCATACACAGAGTGTGATCCGATAGGGAGAGGAAAGTGACCGGTACTGTAGAGATCTGTAAGGTCCATACACAGAGTGTGACCCGATAGGGAGAGGAAAGTGATCGGTACTGTAGGAGTCTGTACTGTCCATATACAGAGTGTGATCCGATAGGGAGAGGAAAGTGACCGGTACTGTAGGGGTCTGTAAGGTCCATACACAGAGTGTGATCCGATAGGGAGAGGAAAGTGATCGGTACTGTAGGGATCTGTACAGTCCATACACAGAGTGTGATCCGATAGGGAGAGGAAAGTGATCGGTACTGTAGGGATCTGTAAGGTCCATACACAGAGTGTGATACGATAGGGAGAGGAAAGTGACCAGTACTGTAGGGATCTGTACGGTCCATACACAGAGTGTGACCCGATAGGGAGAGGAAAGTGATCGGTACTGTAGGGGTCTGTAAGGCCCATACACTGAGTGTGACCCGATAGGGAGAGGAAAGTGATCGGTACTGTAGGGATCTGTACTATCCATACACAGAGTGTGACCCGATAGGGAGAGGAAAGTGATCGGTACTGTAGGGATCTGTACAGTCCATACACTGAGTGTGACCCGATAGGGAGAGGAAAGTGATCGGTACTGTAGGGGTCTGTAAGGTCCATACACTGAGTGTGACCCGATAGGGAGAGGAAAGTGATCGGTACTGTAGGGATCTGTACTGTCCATACACAGAGTGTGATCCGATAGGGAGAGGAAAGTGATCGGTACTGTAGGGGTCTGTAAGGTCCATACACTGAGTGTGACCCGATAGGGAGAGGAAAGTGATCGGTACTGTAGGGATCTGTACTGTCCATACACAGAGTGTGACCCGATAGGGAGAGGAAAGTGATCGGTACTGTAGGGGTCTGTACTGTCTATACACAGAGTGTGATCCGATAGGGAGAGGAAAGTGATCGGTACTGTAGGGATCTGTACTGTCCATACACAGAGTGTGATCTGATAGGGAGAGGAAAGTGATCGGTACTGTAGGGATCTGTAAGGTCCATACACTGAGTGTGACCCGATAGGGAGAGGAAAGTGATTGGTACTGTAGGGATCTGTAAGGTCCATACACAGAGTGTGATCTGATAGGGAGAGGAAAGTGATCGGTACTGTAGGGATCTGTAAGGTCCATACACTGAGTGTGACCCGATAGGGAGAGGAAAGTGATTGGACCTGTAGGGATCTGTACTGTCCATACACAGAGTGTGACCCGATAGGGAGAGGAAAGTGATCGGTACTGTAGGAGTCTGTACTGTCCATACACAGAGTGTGACCCGATAGGGAGAGGAAAGTGACCGGTACTGTAGGGATCTGTAAGGTCCATACACAGAGTGTGATCCGATAGGGAGAGGAAAGTGATTGGTACTGTAGGGATCTGTAAGGTCCATACACAGAGTGTGATCCGATAGGGAGAGGAAAGTGACCGGTACTGTAGGGATCTGTACGGTCCATACACAGAGTGTGATCCGATAGGGAGAGGAAAGTGACCGGTACTGTAGGGATCTGTACGGTCCATACACAGAGTGTGATCCGATAGGGAGAGGAAAGTGATCAGTACTGTAGGGATCTGTAAGGTCCATACACAGAGTGTGATCCGATAGGGAGAGGAAAGTGATCGGTACTGTAGGGATCTGTAAGGTCCATACACAGAGTGTGATCCGATAGGGAGAGGAAAGTGATCGGTACTGTAGGGGTCTGTAAGGTCCATACACAGAGTGTGATCCGATAGGGAGAGGAAAGTGATCGGTACTGTAGGGATCTGTAAGGTCCATACACAGAGTGTGATCCGATAGGGAGAGGAAAGTGATCGGTACTGTAGGGATCTGTAAGGTCCATACACAGAGTGTGATCCGATAGGGAGAGGAAAGTGACCGGTACTGTAGGGATCTGTACGGTCCATACACAGAGTGTGATCCGATAGGGAGGGGAAAGTGATTGGTACTGTAGGGATCTGTACAGTCCATACACAGAGTGTGACCCGATAGGGAGAGGAAAGTGATCGGTACTGTAGGGATCTGTACAGTCCATACACAGAGTGTGACCCGATAGGGAGAGGAAAGTGATCGATACTGTAGGGATCTGTACTGTCCATACACAGAGTGTGATCCGATAGGGAGAGGAAAGTGATTGGTACTGTAGGGGTCTGTACGGTCCATACACAGAGTGTGATCCGATAGGGAGAGGAAAGTGATCAGTACTGTAGGGATTTGTACAGTCCATACACAGAGTGTGATCCGATAGGGAGAGGAAAGTGATCGGTACTGTAGGGATTTGTACAGTCCATACACAGAGTGTGATCCGATAGGGAGGGGAAAGTGATTGGTACTGTAGGGATCTGTACAGTCCATACACAGAGTGTGATTCGATAGGGAGAGGAAAGTGATTGGTACTGTAGAGATCTGTACTGTCCATACACAGAGTGTGATTCGATAGGGAGAGGAAAGTGATTGGTACTGTAGGGGTCTGTACTGTCCATACACAGAGTGTGATCCGATAGGGAGAGGAAAGTGATTGGTACTGTAGGGGTCTGTACTGTCCATACACAGAGTGTGACCCGATAGGGAGAGGAAAGTGATCGGTACTGTAGGGATCTGTAAGGTCCATACACAGAGTGTGATCCGATAGGGAGAGGAAAGTGATTGGTACTGTAGGGATCTGTACTGTCCATACACAGAGTGTGATCCGATAGGGAGGGGAAAGTGATTGGTACTGTAGGGATCTGTACAGTCCATACACAGAGTGTGATCCGATAGGGAGAGGAAAGTGATCGGTACTGTAGGGATCTGTAAGGTCCATACACAGAGTGTGACCTGATAGGGAGAGGAAAGTGATCGGTACTGTAGGGATCTGTACTGTCCATACACAGAGTGTGACCCGATAGGGAGAGGAAAGTGATCGGTACTGTAGGGATCTGTAAGGTCCATACACAGAGTGTGACCCGATAGGGAGAGGAAAGTGATCGGTACTGTAGGGATCTGTAAGGTCCATACACAGAGTGTGACCCGATAGGGAGAGGAAAGTGACCGGTACTGTAGGGATCTGTAAGGTCCATACACAGAGTGTGACCCGATAGGGAGAGGAAAGTGACCGGTACTGTAGGGGTCTGTACAGTCCATACACAGAGTGTGACCCGATAGGGAGAGGAAAGTGACCGGTATTGTAGGGGTCTGTAAGGTCCATACACAGAGTGTGATCCGATAGGGAGAGGAAAGTGATTGGTACTGTAGGGATCTGTACTGTCCATACACAGAGTGTGACCCGATAGGGAGAGGAAAGTGATTGGTACTGTAGGGATCTGTACTGTCCATACACAGAGTGTGATCCGATAGGGAGAGGAAAGTGATTGGTACTGTAGGGATCTGTAAGGTCCATACACAGAGTGTGACCCGATAGGGAGAGGATAGTGACCGGTACTGTAGGGGTCTGTACAGTCCATACACAGAGTGTGACCCGATAGGGAGAGGAAAGTGACCGGTATTGTAGGGGTCTGTAAGGTCCATACACAGAGTGTGATCCGATAGGGAGAGGAAAGTGATTGGTACTGTAGGGATCTGTACTGTCCATACACAGAGTGTGACCCGATAGGGAGAGGAAAGTGATCGGTACTGTAGGGATCTGTACTGTCCATACACAGAGTGTGATCTGATAGGGAGAGGAAAGTGACCGGTACTGTAGGGGTCTGTACGGTCCATACACAGAGTGTGACCCGATAGGGAGAGGAAAGTGATCGGTACTGTAGGGATCTGTAAGGTCCATACACAGAGTGTGATCCGATAGGGAGAGGAAAGTGATCGGTACTGTAGGGATCTGTAAGGTCCATACACAGAGTGTGATCCGATAGGGAGAGGAAAGTGATCAGTACTGTAGGGATCTGTACAGTCCATACACAGAGTGTGATCCGATAGGGAGAGGAAAGTGATTGGTACTGTAGGGATCTGTAAGGTCCATACACAGAGTGTGATCCGATAGGGAGAGGAAAGTGACCTGTACTGTAGGGATCTGTACAGTCCATACACAGAGTGTGACCCGATAGGGAGAGGAAAGTGATCGGTACTGTAGGGATCTGTAAGGTCCATACACAGAGTGTGACCGATAGGGAGGGGAAAGTGATCGGTACTGTAGGGATCTATACTGTCCATACACTGAGTGTGATCCGATAGGGAGAGGAAAGTGATTGGTACTGTAGGGATCTGTAAGGTCCATACACAGAGTGTGACCCGATAGGGAGGGGAAAGTGATCGGTACTGTAGGGATCTATACTGTCCATACACTGAGTGTGATCCGATAGGGAGAGGAAAGTGATTGGTACTGTAGGGATCTGTAAGGTCCATACACAGAGTGTGACCCGATAGGGAGGGGAAAGTGATCGGTACTGTAGGGATCTATACTGTCCATACACAGAGTGTGATCCGATAGGGAGAGGAAAGTGACCGGTACTGTAGGGATCTGTACAGTCCATACACAGAGTGTGACCCGATAGGGAGAGGAAAGTGATCGGTACTGTAGGGATCTGTAAGGTCCATACACAGAGTGTGACCCGATAGGGAGGGGAAAGTGATCGGTACTGTAGGGATCTATACTGTCCATACACTGAGTGTGATCCGATAGGGAGAGGAAAGTGATTGGTACTGTAGGGATCTGTAAGGTCCATACACAGAGTGTGACCCGATAGGGAGAGGAAAGTGATTGGTACTGTAGGGATCTGTAAGGTCCATACACAGAGTGTGATCCGATAGGGAGAGGAAAGTGACCGGTACTGTAGGGATCTGTAAGGTCCATACACAGAGTGTGACCCGATAGGGAGAGGAAAGTGATTGGTACTGTAGGGATCTGTACTGTCCATACACAGAGTGTGATCCGATAGGGAGAGGAAAGTGATCGGTACTGTAGGGATCTATACTGTCCATACACTGAGTGTGATCCGATAGGGAGAGGAAAGTGATTGGTACTGTAGGGATCTGTAAGGTCCATACACAGAGTGTGACCCGATAGGGAGAGGAAAGTGATTGGTACTGTAGGGATCTGTAAGGTCCATACACAGAGTGTGATCCGATAGGGAGAGGAAAGTGACCGGTACTGTAGGGATCTGTACTGTCCATACACAGAGTGTGACCCAATAGGGAGAGGAAAGTGATTGGTACTGTAGGGATCTGTAAGGTCCATACACAGAATGTGATCCGATAGGGAGAGGAAAGTGATCAGTACTGTAGGGATCTGTAAGGTCCATACACAGAGTGTGACCCGATAGGGAGAGGAAAGTGATTGGTACTGTAGGGATCTGTACTGTCCATACACAGAGTGTGACCCGATAGGGAGAGGAAAGTGATTGGTACTGTAGGGGTCTGTACTGTCCATACACAGAGTGTGACCCGATAGGGAGAGGAAAGTGATCGGTACTGTAGGGATCTGTAAGGTCCATACACAGAGTGTGATCCGATAGGGAGAGGAAAGTGATCAGTACTGTAGGGATCTGTACGGTCCATACACAGATGTGATCCGATAGGGAGAGGAAAGTGATCGGTACTGTAGGGATCTGTAAGGTCCATACACAGAGTGTGATCCGATAGGGAGAGGAAAGTGATCGGTACTGTAGGGATCTGTACTGTCCATACACAGAGTGTGATCTGATAGGGAGAGGAAAGTGATTGGTACTGTAGGGATCTGTAAGGTCCATACACAGAGTGTGATCCGATAGGGAGAGGAAAGTGACCGGTACTGTAGGGATCTGTAAGGTCCATACACAGAGTGTGACCCGATAGGGAGAGGAAAGTGATTGGTACTGTAGGGATCTGTACTGTCCATACACAGAGTGTGATCCGATAGGGAGA